>JAOEHY010017611.1:28011-58724 GCA_025447955.1 Psilopsiagon aurifrons
CCGGCGGGGGAGGCGCTGCTCGCCCAAGCTCGGCCCCTCGCCGCAGCGCGGCTCGGCGGCGCTGGCCGCTCCCTCTCCCCCCCGCCAGGGCTCTTTGTCGGCGGGGGGCCGCGGCGCCATGTCCTCCCCCAAGAACGGCTTCTACCGGCAGGAGATCACCAAGACCCTCTGGGAAGTGCGGGACCGCTACAGAGACCTGCAGCCGGTGGGGTCCGGCGCCTACGGAGCCGTCTGGTGAGCGCGGCGGGACGGGGCGGGACACCCCGGGAGCGGTGAAGGGGCGGCGGGCGCCGCGGTGGCCTCTGCCCGCGGGGACGCCGGTCCCGTCCCGCCGCTGCCCTGGCTCGCGTTGTTCCCTGACAACTTTCCCTGTCGCCGTTTCTGGCCCTGCCCCTCGGGCTGAGGGGGGGCTGCCCCCAGCCGGTCCCGGGCAGTGCCGCCGGGGGAGTGCAGCCCTGCTCGGGGCAGTCAGCTGCCCCCCGGAGCACGGCTGTTGTCCCGGAGCAAGCCGAGCCCGGGGCGCTGCCCTATCCTGCCCTGCCCGGGTTAGCGCTGCCCGCGGGGTGCTGCCGCGCCGAGGGGCAGCGTCCCCAGAGCCCGGGGTGCGGGTCCTTGGACGGGACACCGGCACTGGGCTTGTGTCGGTGCTGGGTTTGTGGGGTTTAACTTTTCTTTCCCTTTTGCTGCATCTTTTTGCTTCCTCCCCAGATGTTCCTCTTTAAAGCCTTTGAAAATTGCCTGCTTTTCATCGCAGGGCCTGGCAGCCTCTTAAACGAATGAAACTATAAACGCGGGATGCTGCAGGCGCGGTGGTCTCCTCCCTTGGCCAGGGAGGCACCTGGCTGAGCGCTGGGCAGCGCGGGCAGGATGCGGCCTCGTTTCAACCCTCACTCATGAAACTCTTCCTTTTCCCTTTAAAGCTCAGCCGTGGATGGAACAAGTGGTACCAAAGTGGCCATTAAGAAGTTGTACCGCCCGTTTCAGTCTGAACTCTTTGCCAAACGCGCCTACCGGGAGCTGCGCCTCCTGAAACACATGAAGCACGAAAACGTGAGTTGGGTCGTTAGCAGACATTTCCCCTCAGGGCTGCAGCTTGCGCTAAAAAACAAAATACCTTACCCTAAAAACAAAATACGTGGATTTGGACAAGACAGATGTGTAGCTGAATGGAATTCAGGAATCTTTTCGCCTGTCTTTTGTCTGTCCTTCATTCACAAACATCGGCTCACATAAACTAGAACATCCTGTGGGAAACACCACTTCATTTCCATGTAGGAAAGGTTGGGTGGGGAAGGTGAGGACCACGGTGCGATTTGTGCTCAGGGCCCTTGCTAGAGATATGAAGGACCAGAAATTATGATCTCCATCACTGTGTTCCAGTGAGGTGCAGGAGAGTGCAGAGCATGGGGCAGTGCTGTGGGTCTCTGGTGACAGCATCTCTTTTTGCACATGGCTGTGGCACAAGTGCATATCTTTGGGAAGTGGTAGAGCTTTCCCCCTTTCTTTTTAACAATTTGTGAAGCATTTGAAAGTTTTGGCTCATGCTAATGTGAAACCGGAAAACTTCATGAATGACCAAATAGATTGCTTTACTGGGCAGTGGAGAACAGGATGCAGAGCTCTGCACAGATTCCCTCATAAAGTGAAAGAACAGCTGTAGAGAAAGTGCTGGAAGTGTCACTGAGATACAGATGCTGAGTCCCAGCAGTGCTGAGTGGTTTAAGAGAAAAAATAAAGGAGAGGTTTGTATGAAAACAGTTTTTTGTGGAATCAGAACATGGATACCAGGAGAGAAGGGTCCCAGAGTGGGCTTGGAAGATCCCAGTAGTGGCTTTAAATGCTCCTCATGAAGAATGCATGTGGAAGAAAAGAGAGTTTAGAGTGAGATCTTAAAATTATACATAGGAATCTGGTTTACAATGTTAATAATTTGGGATATTACACACAACTCCATTCGGATGGTCTTCAGTGGCTAGGAGATTGGAAACAAGGATGAGAGAAACTGCTAATTACAACAGCCAGTCATTGCCATCTAATGTTAAAGTGTTAACATTGTGAGAAACAACAGCATCTAGGTTCTTTTTTAAGAATAATCTGTGGGATATCCTGACTGTCCAGAAAAAAAACAGCCCTTTTTATAGGTTTAAGAACCTTTGTGCTGATTAACATCTTAGTCTGAATCTTTTAATACATTAGATTATCGATGATTCCTTTGAAGTAACTACTTCATAACCACACCTATATATATATGTTAAAGAGTTAACATTTGTGGGGAACTTCATGGTCTTTCCTACTCTCAGCATTTTCTTTACAGAACATTTGGGAGCAGAGCAGCTCTTGCAGTTGCCAAGCTCCTGACTGTGTCCAGACTTTGAGATTATTTTTCTTCCATTTCCCAGAGTGATCTGTTGGGTCACATTTTCCACTCCTAGCAGTTTTTATGTGATGTGTGCCCTTCAGGATAATACTCTGGAACCCCTCCATGGACTCATTTGGTAATTAGAGAGTCTAGAAGAAAATGCTCACTGAGGAGCGTGAGCACAATCTGTAAAAGTTACAAATCAATATGTATGAAGGAAGGGAATAATTTACAGTCTTAGAAAACAGTTTGGGCCACAGAAAGAAGAATCTGGTCTATGTACTAAGGCAAAGTTTTACCAAGGAGTGTGGCATCTACTCATTAGAGAACAAAGACCGAATAAATGATCCTGCAGGGATTTGTGGGCACTGGAGGCAAGCGAAATATTCCACCCATCCACAATAAGGCTGACATGGGTGGTACAGCCCATCAAGAGAATTTCCATCTGCCATCCCAGCCTCACACCCTTCTGTCAGTTGTTTCACCCACAGTGAATTAGGAATAGCAACAAAACCTTTCAGGATTTCTAGTTCTTGGGCAGATCTTAGGATACTTCTTTGGACGTTCCACACATCCAAAATGAAGCCAGAATGGCAATATCACTCTTCATCAGGATTTTCAGCCCCCTTTTTCACCCATTCTCTCAAAAAGCCTCTTTTTTACGTATTTCCAGCAAAAGCTGGATTACAGGCACGCAGTAAGGTCCTCCTCTACTCACATCAGCAGTCCACAGTGTCCTGTGCACAGCTTTAATGATGCATACAGTAGTGGCAGGACATTTGTCTTTTCTCTGTCTTTACCATCATGGCTTCTGTGCGTCTGTCTATGAAGTTTTGAATCCACTATGGTGGATGCATATCTCCCTCTAACAGGGATTAGTAGAGTAGAACAGTGATTGGATTATTTTTCCCTATATTTCTATCAACTAATGTGTTATAATTGTATAGCATAGCAGTTGTTGATCTTTCTGACTGTACTATACATTCAACTACTATTAAAAATTAATAAAACTGAAGTAATTGTTTCAGAGATCACAATAAAATAGCACTGCCATTGTTATCTCTGTATTGGGTGTTGGTAATCTTAAGTATGTGAGACCATGGCACGTGATAGCTGGTCTAACAGCAGTGATGGCAATAAGTGGCAATAGCCAATGTGGGTTAGACTCTGGAAATTGATGCAAAATTGCACTGATCTGCCAGTACGAATCTTCATCTTGTCTTTTTCCTACTTTGGGATATAAACTGTTTCAAGGTTCTGTTTATTTTATAGTTAAAATTATATTTAATATACTCTTCTGATCTTTTCTTTCAAAATTACTTCTGTAGTCATGAGGCATTTGTTGTTAGATTGCATGTAGAGTGTGGTGTTTTGTTTGTTTCACTGTGATTACTTCTGTGCCTTTCATAGCTTTCATGGAAGTGTTATGTTAAGCATGTAGCAATACTTTATCATGGTTTATTAGCCTTATGCTGTACTCACAATTTCTTCCATCATTTTAATGGTCTGACATATTGTGTTAAAAATAGCATCTCTGATCCTCCATTAAGGTGGCAGAAGATACCATTAAACCGGTGCCACAGTGATATAATTCATCAGCTTGTCATGCTTCAGTGAAGAAAATGGAGGAAAACTTCTGCTTAATACCCTGGATAGCTTCCATTACAGACCCTTTGAGGAATATACACGTCTCCTTAAATGTGGAAGGGTTGTAGGGTGACCTGTAAAAAAGTATGCAGGAATATATAGGAGTATATATAGGAGTATATATATATAGTATATGTGTATACTATAGAATATATATATGAGTATAAACCTACTGAATTATACTGGAACTGTATTTTACCTTGTAAGGAAGCTAAATCACAAGTGAATTTGCTTGTCTATTTAGGCATTTTCAGGAGGAGGCAACTTTGGCTGCTGGCATGACCAACTTTCATTATGTGTGCTAGACTGTAGTTCTCCCTAATGGCTCTCAAGTGGAACATTACTTAAATGTAGTGAGGAATATTTCTGCATAAACCATGCAAACTTGGTAGCATGGGACTTCTCATCAACCCTTTGCTAACAAATCCAGAGGAGAAGTTATGTTGAGGACCACAGGGCAGAGGCTGTGTGCGAAGAGGACGAGACCTGGCTGTTAGGAGATACATCAGCATCTTTCATGACTCTAGTATCATTTCTTTTTGGTATGCCTCTTAACTTGAGATGATCTGGAGTGTTTCCCAAACATAGACTCATAGAATCATTGAACAGTTAGGGCTGGAAAGGACCTTAAGGTCATCTAGTTCCAACCCCCCTGCCATGGGCAGGGACACCACATAAGCTACTTCTACTGCCTCAGAAGCAAGCTAATCAAGATCAATTCCTCAGACACTGCCAGCAAGAAAAGTTAGTTTCCATCAGGACAAGCTGCTGGATCACTCTGTAGCTGCATAAACAGATACTCTGCCACAAGAGAGGGGATGATGTGAAAATGAGGAGTAAAACCAGCTAAGGCAGAATGAGGAAAGCTGTGTTTGGGATGGTTTTCGCTTTGTTTGTTCATACTAGCTTGAAGTATTTATCACACTAAACCTTAGCAGCTCCTGATTATTTCTTTGGCATTGCCGCATCTTGCATAGAAACAGAATGTTGACCTTTAGGAAGTTTTATTCAGTAGTGCTGCTTTTGTTCCCTGTTTCTTTCCATTTTGAGTTCAGGTAAAGTAAAGACTTAAACTATGCACGCCTTCATTTTTTGGTTGGCTAATATTTAATTCTGTTAACTACTTTGTTTTGGAAAAAAAGACCTCTATTTACAGCTGCACAGCCTCAACCAAAGGAGGAGTTTGTTATAGAGAAAATAGCAGGACACTCTGTGTTGCTGCCTGAGAAAATCTTTAAACTGTCCCTATTTTCAGTTCCTCTTGCCTGATGTGATCATTGGAAGAGCAGCAGCCTCTGCAGTCTGCAAAATCAAGGGAATTGTGAGTGAGTGTTGCCTTTACAGATGAACGCACGTTCACTGTTAGGTTTCCCACAGCAAGCCCTGCAGGACTGCACCAGCTAAAAATTCACATGCTTGGGGTACTTAAGTGTCAGTAAAGTGGAATTTGGGAATCCTGTCTGGAGACAGCAAATCTCCTTTATGTGTCCTTTTGAAAGCAAAAATAGTTACAACTGGAGAGTTTATTGTTGACCCAAGGTTGTAGGGGAAAAACATTCCTGACTGATTTCCTGCGGGCTGACACCGTAGTCACTCATTTTTGTACTCAAAAGCCAATAAATCAACATAATTGGTTGTCACTTCTGTTTGTTTTCACAAACCAACCAAGCGGGTGTTTTACCTAGGCTGGGCTTCAGCTGTTAGCCATTTATTCACACCCCAGCCTTGGGTACTAATAAGGTAGGCTGATTAGTGCAGTAAATGAAAATTTACTGGAAGGAAGACAGCACTGAAACCCAAAGCTTCTCTTTGGATTGGCATCCAGTCCAGAGGTGAACATGTGTTGGTCCATAGGGTTCGGATCTGTCCAGTGCTACATAGGGGTCCTTTGAAAGAAGAGTGTGGTGATACTCATGAGTACGCCTTGTGCCTGCCAGTGCGCCAAACGGCAGGAGAAAAGGAGAGGTTCTGTCAGTACAGCAGTCATCCCTTGTGCCATGCAGCAGTAATCAGAAAGGTGGCTGTGGTGCCTGCCTTGTACGCAGATAGTTAAAATTGTAGAAGGATTGAGACTTTGTGGTGCAGTAAAACCCTGCGATGTGGAACAGCACAGAAACATGAATTTGAACCTAAGCCTGCGGGAAATGTATTGCAGCACAGTATGTAGCTCAGTGTGCCCCAGCAGGGATCTCTCTCAAAATATGTACTTCCATTTGTAGCGCGAGTGCCGAAGCCAGTCAACTTCACTGTTTTCATGTGTAACATCCACAGGAGAAAGCAGCACTTGCTGTATGAGGCATAACCTACATTTATTTATTAATTTATACAAGACCCAAGTTTTTCATTGATGTGCTGAAGCTTTCATTTACAGAAATGAAGTGGAACAGTCCTTGAATGAAAGTAATCCATCACGTGAAAGTGCAGGAGAAGATAGAGAGGAGGAGCTCTTTGTTGTTGTGCTCCTCCTCTGAAATAACATTTAGAAAAGGAGGCAGCGGAGATGGGAAAGGCAGGAACTACCTTCCAACAAAGCTGTTATTTATTTGTTGGCAGTAGTTAAAGTTGGTCAGGGTAGTTAGTGTGAATGTCTTGGGAGGTGGATGGACAATAAGGATAAGAAGGGCTAGAGATAGTGCCACCCATCACCCACTGGCTTCATAGGAAAGACCTACAATCAACAGAGTAAATATGCTGAGTAAAACCATACCTGTGGAAAACAAGTTAGATCAGTATATGGGTAGTTTTGGTGTTACTGTGGTTTTGCTTT
This sequence comes from Psilopsiagon aurifrons, assembly GCA_025447955.1. NCBI lineage: Eukaryota > Metazoa > Chordata > Aves > Psittaciformes > Psittacidae > Psilopsiagon > Psilopsiagon aurifrons. The sequence continues at coordinate 34,785 of JAOEHY010017611.1, forward strand.
GCAGGAAGATGGGAGAGACAGAGTATTACCCTCTCTCCTTGAGATAAAAGTGAGGAGGGTACAAAATCCAGGTTGTTTTCTGTGTGTCCTTTGTGGGCTCATTCATCTGAGAAATTGCCTTTTGGCAGAGTTAATGACGGAAAAAAATGAGACCCTGAAAGGGCAGCATTCCCGCTGGTTTCCACAGATGCTTTTCATTGCCATCGCAGAGTGCACTGGGCTCATTCCTTGGCTGCGCTACCATCTCTGATGAATGAACACCAAAAAGAGATCTACAGGTTTTGCAGATACTTCTGTTACATTTTGGATAAGCCACACTATGAAAAAGAAATTATTCTTGTAATTGTTTTGTTGTGGCTTACTTTCGTGCTAGGACATTATCTTTCAGTATTACGAAGGGTTTTTTCCAAATACTGTATTTAATTGAGAGCATTTTAGACAGACATAGGATTTTTCAAGATATTATGTAGGGGGGAGTTTCCTACACTTTGTCCAGTTCTTTTCCTGAAGAAGTATCTGGAGTTGTATCTTCCTTAAAGGATTTGTTTTATCCTGTACCTCCTTGTGCTTAATATATCTGCAGAAAACTGTGACCTAAATGGAAATACTCATGACTCTGTTCCAGTACAGGAAAATCATCCCAAAGCACAGCTGTTAAATAAAGATTACTGAGGAAGAGGAAATGGGTCCCTCACTTTTATTTTTAAATTGATTAACTATTAGTATGTCTTCCCATTTTGGGGCAGTAAAACAGATTTCAGGAATTTTTGAAAGCTCGCTTTGTAAAGCAAGAAAAGAAGGATTGGGAGACCCTTGGCATGTTAACAGAGTTTTATGGCTCATTATTTGAAGTTCCCTTCAGTGGGAGCTGGGCATTGGTGTCAGTGGTATCCTTCACTGCAGAGGGTTTGCAGTAATGATAAGTTTGTCCCCATGAGTTTGAAGCCTTGCCTCGGAAGTAATGTATGCTGTACATCAGGATGTGGTAAGTAACTGTTTGCTTGCATGGTGAAGCAGTAAACTGTTAGTGAATTTCATTAAGGTGTGCTGGGGCTGGTATGTTCTTTATGGAAGTGTGTTTGTGCTCCTCTGTTTCACTACAAGTGCCTGATGTCTTGGTGCACAGATGGAGGTAGTATAGTGGTCATGCTGTTGTTACCCTCTTCTGTGTCCCTTCCTTTTACTGTGGCCTCCCTGTGGCTTTCTCTGTTAAATTCAGACCTGAAGGGGTTTATTTTCGTATGTTTCCTGCTAAGGTAAATGAAGGCATGAAAATACATCCATGAGGGGAAACAGGCAGGACTTCTGAAAAAGTGGGCCTTGATAGGGAAAGAAATGCGTATTGGATAAGATTGCTGCTAAGACATTAACCTCCTTCTTTTTAATATTGAAATCTGAGAAGAGCACACAACTTTTCTGGCTGTGTATGCTCTGTGTGTGTACACATGCTGCCTTAGGAAATGCGCATAGAGCTGCATTATGCATAGAAATGGAAAACCGTACGTAAAACTGTCACACAAAAAACTAAGAAAATAAATTATTGCTGTAATATTAGCACTGAAAGTATTATTTCAAAAATAGTCACATTCTCTGTGGATTTTATTATTGTTTTATGGTAGTTACAGTATTCTTAATTAGTTTCATTTAACAGTCCTTGGGAAAATATTATTAGTGATTTTTTTTCAAATATAATTGTGGCTGCAAAGACATAGAGTTGTAATTTTCTGACTTCATCTTTATTAGTTTTTCTGTCTTGCTCATCATTATGATATAATGATTAATGCCCAAGCTAGCTACAATAGTTTGCCCTGCATGTGGAAAGGCTAAAAATATGTGCGGTAGGGGTTGCATCACTGGCTAGGTGTCTAGCGTTTATGACTGCTTCGGGTTATGAACTGATTTGTCTGGTTCATTTTTGACACTCCAATGGTTAAAGTTAAAAGATGCTCTCTCCTCTTACATAAGAATGTCATCCTCTGAACTTCCTTTCAAGTAAATACATGTTTATTATGGTTTTTATCGCAGGGTCAACAGCCTCAGAGTTATGAAATTAAACACACAACAAATCCTGGTGCTGCTAGGCACTCCTTTAGGGGTATGTTCTGCCATCTTCATGCCTGTAGCTAATGCCTCACAATAAAAATGAGTTGTTTTTTTTTTTCACTTATTATGCAGTTTAGGATTTTTTTGTGTTAAATCAGTATTAATCCATGTTGGGTTTCTTTTTTTCTCTCGTCTTATTTTTAGGTCATTGGAATATTAGATGTGTTCACACCAGATGTAACACTGGAGAAGTTTAATGACTTGTAAGTTCTGAGATGTTTGTGTTTGGAATCAGGGCAGCATTGCTTTTGTGGGAGGAAGGGTTGCTGCTTTTTTATCTGTAAGGTGTGTACTTCTTTCAGTCCTTAATAAGTGAAAGTTTAATGGATTTCCTAATTCACCTTTCAAGTACTGGTTTCTCACTCGCAGACCCAGGTTGTCCAAATGATAGGATGATTCTTAAGCCTAACAAGTAGGCTGAAAATGATGGCTGCTGCGTGACATGTCTGTGTGATCCATTCTAATGTGAGGATTAATTCAAAACTGCTGATGCTGCTGAATTTGTTTAGTGATTATCTGTACTGTGACCTGTTGTACTCCCTTGACTGGTTTCACAGTCCAGTGGTCCAAACAGTACATGATATAGACTGTTTCTATCACCAGCCATATACCTGTCCTTTTGGCAGCATCCCAGACGCTTAGTATGTCTGCTGCTTTGCTTATGGATCCCGCTATAATTCTTGTGCATTAGAGTCACTAGAGAAACAGTGGTTACAAGTTCTATTGGGCTTAATGTATATTTTATGTTACACTCATAGAACTGCTCTGGGTTTCATCTAATGTAGCTGTATTTCAGAACTAACCTTGTATATTTATATGTTAACAAAGAAAGCTATCTGACTGGAAAATGAAGTACAGAAAACGGGGAGCATGTGTTCATATTGTTCATTTGGGCCAAAATGATCATTGAGCCAAAATGGTTGTTGTTCATATGGCCTATTGTGCTGGCCTTTTATATGGCATAAGTAATAGAATGCACATCTACGTTCAAGCACTGTTTTAAATGAGACCCTAAAATAACCTTTTGAGTTTTGGAGGTGCAAGTCAAGTCGAATGGACATTTTTATATTTGAAACTGCAACAGGCGAGCCTATGGCAAAATTTGCTTTCAAGACTTTGGGCAAGCCATTACTGGTGAGCAGAGGTAGATGTGTGTACATTTAAAACAAAAGTGAGAAACTGGTTTTGTGAAATGACCACAAATGGGTCATCTAAGGGAGACTTTCTTTTTGCTGACTAGTCATGAGATGTTGTCTGTGGCTTGCTATATAAATATGAAGTTCAAGTGGATTTATGGCTAGAAGCAGCAGAAACATAGTGAGTGGCTTCACCAGAGCCAGTCACTAAGGTTGGTCTTGTCTGACACCTGGGGTTTCTTAGCTGACTTTTAGTCCTCCTGCCTGGAGGGGAGCAAGCTCCAACTCAACCGGCCACTCTGCTCTCCTCCTGTCTTCTAAAAGCCAGTGTTAATGGATTGAACTCAAAGTCCTATCTATGAAGGAACAGTCCTTTCCCTGCTCACGTTTGTGTTGAAGTTCCTTCAGTTTTAGATGTTGCTGATTGAAACGGTGTACAAAATCAGAAATGCATAAATCTTTACCAATTCAAGTTCTACCCTAGCAGCTGCTTTTCACCCGCTTCATGTCTATATTCTTTGCATTATCCATGCTTGTATGATACACGATATGCCAGAATGGGCTGCTGGTCCTCATTTTGTCAGAATTTTGGGTTTTAACTAGAAATTACAAATAACTTAAATGCATTAGGCATCAAGTTCCAGTTGAATGCATTAGGCATCACGTTCCAGTGGAAGTGATTTGTTAATCTGGTGCCTAACCTTTTCAGATTATTTGAGGACTCCAGCTGTGGATTCTAAACACATTTTTAATAATAAAAATAAGTTTGTGAAGCTTCAAGTAGTAGACAAAGTGTTAAAAGTGAGCCCGAAGTGTTTGATCCCATTGTTGTCCTGTTCCAGTGTGGCACTGATAAATTATTACTAAAGTTTAGGTTTTAAAACTCAGACAAAAGTGGGGTTTTCCTCTCTTATGCTTTGTTTGTTTCTCCACCCACACATATTTGACTATAAGAGATTTGAAGTCATCAATTTGTAAACTTAGCAAATTGTGCTTTTGTAAAAATGTAGTCTTATTTGTGCTTCTCACTGTGTCCTTTGCAGTGCTTAATGTTCATATATTGCTCTGAACCAAAATAGATAGAAACAGAAAACTGGAGGGCAGGGAGATGATGGAATTATTTGGTAAACAGAATGATCTGTAATTTAATATTGTCACTGAACTATAACATACAATTATGTTTCAATTTATTTGACAAATTAATGTTATTCTGGCTTTGTTTTGTTTTGTTTTTAAGCTACCTTGTCATGCCATTTATGGGAACAGACTTGAGTAAGATAATGAAGCATGAGAAACTAACTGAAGACCGAATCCAGTTCCTGGTATATCAGATGCTGAAAGGCTTAAAGGTTTGCCACTTCTACTGTTATTTTGATTTCACAATCTTTTTTCCTAGTAAATCATCATGGAGAGCTAGAAATGCTTATCCTTTAATAGCAGGATAAATCTTATCTTGCCTGGTGTAGTAAAAGCAATGACATTCTACACAGCAGTTGTTTAGTGGCGATAAAAGCTATTGGGGGAGGGGAGGTGTTGTATTATGTTTTTGTCTGTGGCTTTTTCAAGCTAAAATAAAAGCTATTCATTTAAGATCTGAATAGTACATTGATCCAGGATGGCCTTGGTTTCTGTATTTGAGTACACCAGAAAGCGTCTGCTGTGATTTTCTATTGCCTTCTTCCCCAGCAGTTGGTTGTGGTACTGCTTTGCCATTCCCTCTTACTGTGGCTGATTGGAGAGTGTAGAGACTACAAATGAAACCTCTGTTGAGTTCAGAGGCAGGATTCCCCTTGACTTGATCCGTCACCTACATCATCAGCTTCAGATTTCTGTCATTTGAAAATGTTTCCATGGCTTACCAATAGTGGTCTGACACAAGGTTACACAAGACATCTGCACCTAACTTGTTCTAAGTGTGGTACATTTCTGTGCACATGTGGAGTGCAGACCCAACAGCTGCAGCAAAACAACATAGATTTGAATGTTACTGACCCGCACAAAAATGAATCTAAATGCATAAGCTGTCATATACTTTGTATGGTTTTCTTCCTCATCTTTCTGCTGTTTATTATTGCTATTACTTTTTTCCTCTGTTTGGGTTTTAAAAAATGGATAGTGATTTATTGAATCTCATAACTTACAACAGAAAAAGAAGATACTCTTTAAGCACTCCCTGTCCATGTACAACCTGTATTAATGTGACATGAAAGTGCTTCTCAGTCTAGATTGGCACTACAGTGCTTTGTGTTTTACAGTGTTTGCTTTTTGGGTGTACACAACTGTTCATCATGAAAAGGCTACTACTTCTTTATTGCGTTTTTATTTTGGTGACACAGTTCCAAGGGAAGAAGAACCTTGACCTAGCTCTGCAGGCTTCAGCCAGGCTCTCTGCAGTGATGGCTGTTTAATCCCTTTGCTGCTCTGGAAACACGTGTTGTAATGAGGCCATGGAATGGCACTATCTGGAATTGAACGACATTCCTTGGCAGCTTGCACTGTACAGTTTTGGTTTTACAGTTCTGTGCCTGCAACATACAAAGTATGAGAAGAAATTCTTCCGCACTTATACAGGGATAAGTGAAGTCACTGTACTGGAAGGTGGGTTGCAGAGGGATGTGCTCTTGCAGTGGAGATGCAGAGCTGGTTTTGATACAGGAAGGTCTGACACATCCATCAGGATAATCTTCCAGATCTGTATTTGCATTGCCAAACGGTATTAAAAATAATAATATCATGGGACAGCATGCTGTTCCTGGACAAAAGCAACAGGAACAGCATAAACAAGATTCCTTTGTCTCTCAGTACTTGATGGATGCAGAAGGTAAAGTAAGTTGTTTTGCTCCCTTCAAAAATCTTAGTAAATATACGTTATTGTTGAGTCCTGCATTATTAATTTGTATTTGACCTTATCTCAGATTTTTTGTTCTTCATTTAGTAGACATTAATTCACATAACCTTTTACATATGCTAAGTAATTATCCTTTTTATGCTACAGTTGTGCATTTAAATGCTGTAATTCCCATTTTACAACTGCAGAAACTAAAGCCTGGTTTGGGGAAATTGGCTTTATTTAAACTGGAGGGAATTCACCTCTGGGCTTTATGTTCTGGAATTGCGATTTCAGTTTTGTAGTTCAGTAATTAAAATGCCATGTCCTAATAAGTGTTTTCTCAAGGACGACATAAGTGGAGTGGCCTGTTTAGTTGCAGGTAACTGCCTGGGAAATGGGTTTCTAGGAGAGGTGCGCTATTCACCAGAGATTAAAAACATAATTTGGGCTGATTTTAGATGCAAGCAATATATGAGCTGTAGAAAAATAGCTTGAGTTGAGTGTAGTGGAAAGGATGAATAATGAATTTCATTTCAGTGAAATGGCTTAGAAACATATTTTGGTCCCAGTGGCCTAGATTATCCGAGACCAAGAGTGGTGTTTGTGGGTTCCAAAGGTTGGCTGAAGTCTGTTGGATCAGTAGGTGTGGAAGGCAAGCAGAGCAGATGTGCATGCTTGACATACATCTGAAGAAAACAGAGCAGGAATTAAAGAGGATGTGTTGGCTTTGTGTGGCAGGTTTGGTAGCCAGGGCTGCTGGTGTGGCTGCTGTGAGAAAACACCAGGAGCTGTCTCCGTGTTGGACAGAGCCAGTTCCATCTGGCTCCAGAGCAGACCTGCCAGTGACCAAAGCTGAGCCCATCAGCAGTGTTCAGGGCACCCCTGTGATAACAGGTTTAAAAAGCGGTAAAAAACTGTGCAGCAGCTGTGAAAGAGGAGTGAGAAAATGTAGAGATGCAGCCCTGCAGGCACCAAGGTCAGTGTGGAAGGAGGAGCTGCTCCGGGTGCTGCAGCAGAGATTCCCCTGCAGCCCATGATGAAGACTGGTGGCACGGATTGTCCCCTGCAGCCCATAGAGGACAGTGTCAGAGCAGATATCCACCTGTAGCCCATGTAGGAGCCCATGCTGAAGCATAGGGAGGTACCCATGGACAGCCAGCATCGAAACAGACTCCTGGCAGGTTTTGTGGCATGATCTATGTCCCACAGGGATCCATGCTGGAGCAGTCTGCTCCTGAAGGACTGCCCCCATGGAAGGCTGGAGCAATTAAGAACCCCATGCTGGAGCAGGGGAAGAGCATGAGGAGGAAAGAACAGCGGAGGCAGTGCATAATGAACTGACCGCATTCCCCATTCACCGTCCCTCTGCACTGCTCAGAGGGAAGAGGTAGGAGAGACAGGAGTGAAATTGAACCTGGGAGGAAGAGAGTGAAGGGGGAAGGTGGGTTTAGTTTTGGTTTTGAACTATTCTGTTATTAATTGGCAATGAATTCATCTTCCCTATGTCAAGTCTGTTTTGCTCATGCTGGTAGCTGGTGAGCGACTTCCTTTTTCTGGTCTCAGCCCACAAGCTTTTCCATTGTATTTTCTAACCCCTGCCCTGCTGAGAAGGGCGAATGAGAGGGTAACTCAGTGGACACCTGGTCAAATTTGGTGAAAGGTTCTCACCACAGGAGAAAAGAGCAGGAAGTTTTTGATGTTCCCTGCTATTCTCAGGGTCTCATAAAAATGAAAGCAGTTCTTATTCCAGTTACAAGGCAATCAGCAGGGATGCTGGGATAGTCTTAGTTAATTGGTATCTCTGGTCTCTAACCCTGTTACATCTTCTGTAAGGAGTGGTTCTCCTGAATATTTTGTCTGTCCCCCTCATTTTTGAGAGCATAACTGTACTTGCCTCAAAGTTACCAGCAGGAAACATGACATTATTCAGCTACTAGACTGTTGTTTTCTCATTTCCTATTGCACAGCAAACATGAGAAAAGTTTTTAATGTATCTGTTCCATTAAAGTTTTAATTCTTCTTGAACCAATTCATCCAGCCACAACAATGCACCTAGTTGGAAATATCTTTTAAGAAACAAGAATGGTTCAGTGCTTCAGGGACATTCTTGCAGCACTGTCTGTGCTAGGAGGTGAGTTAAGCTGAAAGCAGTATTGCTATCATGCAGAAGAAAAAGAAAAGGGCTCAGTAACTTGTCCTTTTCCAGCTATCAGGAAGTTAGCTGTTAAAGAAACTCTGCCAGGTTTTGCATGAAAATCTTGTACTTTGCAAAGTCTGCTGTCTCTGGATTAAAGTGTATCTGTGTTTACTTAGATTGCCTTTTTGTCAGGGCAGGGAGAACCAAGCATACACATAGGTAGCACTCAGTTGAGACATTGTAAGGGGAAAATACTTGCAATGCCTGGGAAGGAGATTCTGTAGACCTGTGTTGTAAAATTCTTTCAACTTCCCAAGCTTAACCTCTCTTTCCACCTTTTAACTTTGATGGACTCTATTGGGCTGGGGATGGTGTGTTTACAGTGTTACCTGTGATAGGCATTTGTCCTTTGTGTAAGGTACATAAGCACTTCATAGAATGGTTTGGGTTGGAAGGGACCTTAAAGATCATCCAGTTCCAACCACCTGCCATGAGCAGGGATACCTCCCACTAGACCAGGTTGCCCAAAGCCCCGTCCAGCCTGGATGAGGCTCGTTTTTTTGGTGAGCCTTGTAATTTATCAGAATTTAACTTCATCAGTGATAGGGAAAAACAATGTGACTTGACACCATTTAAAAACATCGAGGCGCCTCTGCTTTGTCTTTTTCCCAGCCAAAGTTTAGTCTGGCATTAAATTTAAGTACGAGTTTGCAATTTGGAAGAGCTTTCATCATTTTATTTGTTTGACATAAAAGCTGTGTACTGTCAAAGAGTACAGAGGGCAAGTTGAGCATAAATGTCTCTGTGTGGGTAGAAAGGGCTGGGGCTTCCACTGCTTCCAGTCTTGGGTCCCTCTTTTGCAGGAATGCCAGTCACGTTCCTGTTGGTGGAGGCTGGGGAGGTGGGTAGCAGTCCTGTTTTCTAATGTGTGCAGTGTTTGAGAATGGATAGATAGCTCTTGGGCCATACAGACACCTGTTCGAGCTTCTTTTGCCACACTCAGGGAGATATTTACCTGCTCAAGTTCCCCCCTTTTAAAATCTCTGTTTGCAGGTCTTGGTTCATATTTTTGTTTGTTCTTTTTGCTTCTCTGCTTTCTCTTCCTGCTCTCACATGTTTCCTCTTTGGTTTTTCCCTCCCTGCCAAGTCACTCACCATTTTCATTTTGTACACTGCCTGGAATACTTTCTCCTGAGTCTCTTCTAATTCCCTTTTGATTAGTTATTTTATTTTGTGCAGAGATTGCATATGCAGACAGGAATGCTTAGAATTTAGACAACTGTTGAAAAACTTCCTAGCACAATCTGAAGCTTGCATTCAAGGTTTTATGCATGCTACCAAAAATTGTCTTTAGGGTAATGCACAGAGCTCCTGTGCTTGAGGCACTTTGCTCACATTAACTGGGTTCTTGAATGAAATATTGTTCAGGTGAAGTGGTAATAACATACTGTGAAGAATATGTCTGCACTGGCCTGGATGGTTTTGCCATGTTTAGAGTGAAAAAACTGACAATAAATGGATGATTTAATAAGGAGAATCATGAAGAGAAGGATCCCTTTTCAGAAGGTTGTTGAACTGGAATGGAAAGTTTTCTTAACAAAGACTGGAGTAGTTCCAGTGCTGCTACCTGCCAGGAGATAATAGAATGCGGTTAAAGAAATGCTGCTATTTTTAAAGAAACACAGCAGTACAGCACCAGTATTTCAGCTTACAGATGGGCTGATGTGCACATTATCACCAGGAATAACTGCTACTTCATGTAATCTCAATGGTGTTGTATTAAGAGGAGAGTTTAGAAGATACAGGCGTGCTCCCCAAAGTGTTAACATCATTTTGGTGCTGTGAACACTCACAGAACCTTCAGTGGGGTGAGAACGCCAGTGAAACCACACTCTTTTCCCCCAGACAGGTGAGATTAACTAAAACCCATAGGGTGCAGTCCTTCTAATTCCTTTTTCTACATGCCACATTCTTAGGTGCGCAGATTCCTCAGTCTGCCAGTTACTTCTTTACTGTGTACAGTCATACCAGTAAAAATAGCCTATAGAATATTCTAAGCACCTGCTCCAGAAAATCATGAGGTTTTAGTAAGAAGACATTGAAATGATTTTGAATGCAAGTGATTGTGATATCCTTGAACAAGATGGCTACTTGCGGAAGACACCATCTGTTTCTTTACTGGCAGTCTAACTACTTACAGATACATTTCTTAAAAAAAGCAACCAAACACTAAAACAAGCCTCCCAAAACCCTCATATATATCCTTTCTTGTCTCTACATACAAATGAAAAACTTCCTCTTTCAGCATCCTATTCCTCCCATCCCAATCCACTTCATACACATCCATGACAGATACATTTTGTAGTTCTTCATTTGCTGTAGCAGTTTTACAACCAACTTTCTGGGAAGCAGCCCCATGCCTTCAGCCCTTGTGTCTGCCCCAGGAAATCCTGTGAGGCACTTTGACATTTCCTATGTGTGGTGTTAAACCTTGCCCAATCTGCAAGTAGTGTGTAGCAGGAACTGATCTACCGCAAGTGCCAAGACCTGCAGGGACTTGGGCACAGCAGTCATCAGTGCAACAGCAGAACCCTGCTGCAATCTGGGCAAGTGAAGTTGTAGGCACAGGGTTAAGGGAGGGATGTTCTTTTTTCACCATGTTTCAGAGCCTATGAGACCACATCTGGAGTGCTGCATCAGGTGTAAGAGAGGAGAAAGTAAATGTCAGAGATTTCATTTCTGTTCAGTCACTGCTTTAAAAACTTGGTTTGACTTTTGTGAGCCCTTATATAGATCACTGGGAAGGGTGATGAAATATTCAGGTAAAAGAGAATGTCTTGCAACATGCCCTGTAAATGTTTCATTGAGGAAGTACTGAAGCATGTAGCAAGACTTCTCAGCAAAAACCTTGACTTGCGTTCATCCTGATCCTAAATGATCTCTTAAAATTTAGTGCTGCTGGAACATATGAAACTAAACTATGATGGCACACCAGAGACATCTGTTGCAAGAAAGCATTTCTGACATATAAAATAGGATTTATTTTGATACATATATATAGCAATGCAAAAAAAATAACTGAAAAAGCAATTTTATGTATGGGAAGAATTAGAACTCTATGAAGAATTAATATATATATATATGATCTGTTGCAGTATTCAAACTGATTTAGTGGTTTCTTTTTCTGGGGGAGGGGAAGGGCAATGTGCTAGTTTAATTATCTGAATGTTAAAAACGTAGCTAAAAAGTTCTTTTGTGCAATGAATTAAACCTTTTGTAATTTAATTGCCTTAGCACCATGAAAGAGTACCTTCTCCCCTGCCCCAGGCAACTTCATTAAGTCAAGACCTCATTAACTAAAATATACTTTCTCTTTTTACAGTATATTCACTCATCGGGCATAATTCACAGGGTAAGTGGAAACAATATAAAAGATGTTTATGTTTTGATAATGTGGGAGGTGTTTGTGCATAAGAATGCTCATAAATGTACCTGAAACTCTGTTTATAGTATCTGGGTTTGATGATGCCTTTGGTTTCTTCTTCAATAGGAACAAAAGGTGGTATGGTTGCAGCAGTGTAAGCTGGGCACTCGAGCTGCGCTGAATACAGCTGAGATTTGGCTTCATTAAATTACCTTGTGAAGCTAAGTTGTCCCCATGAGAACAAATAGTGTCTAAACTAAGATGGTTAAGTGTTTTTTCTGGCTTTTTTAAAAATTAAGATTAAACTTTAAAAAACAATTTATAAATGTTGTTTAAAAATGATACTGATGTTCAAGGGAGGGGGGTGAAAACATAGAAATTCCACTTACAGTCACTTTGGTACTGTGGATAAGGAGTTCTGAATGATTCCCTCCTGGTTCTAAGCAGCATAACCTTCCCCAAAACTGTATCACAGCAGTAGAAGCTGACCTTTTGTACTAAGATACCAGGAGCAGCACAAAAATTGCGCACCATATAAAGTTGCGTGCTTTAAGCTGTACATGGAAACTACACAAACTGCCAAAATACTGTAATAAGTTGATGTTATTGTTTCTACAACTGCTGTGATCATGGTCTGAATTTACAGTTGCTGAGACCTTTTCTAAGCTCCCTCTTGTTGGCTTTTAAGTTTCTTGATTTCATAACATTTCTTTGTACCAATTTGCTTCTCTCCAAGGCCCCTCTAATCTTAAACCATCTTCATCTAAAACAGGTGGATGCCTGTTAAAAAGTTCAGAAAGAAGATTCTTTTAAATGTCTTATGCCAAAGTGTGTCAGAGGTTTGAAAAAGCTGAAGGAAAGTTGATTTCTGATATTTTCTTTCTTTCTCTATAGCTGAATGCCTAAAAGTCAGTGATGTTGCAAAACCTTCTTAGTTGTTGCCAGTACATTTGCCTTTGCTGTAAACTTAGAAGTACAACTTCTGAAGATCTTCAGGAGTCTCTGCAGTAGCTAAAGAAGCTTAAGGGAATTCTTTTTCCATGTTTCAGTCTCCATTCAATTGCCTTTGTTAGGAAATCAATTTTCCCACAGAAGGGAACAGAGGCTTTATGTAAAATCTTGTTTGATTCCTTCAGTACTTCTTCTATCAGAGTATGAAACCTTTGTAAAGTGTATTTTGATATGCAATATGTACAGTGCAGAAATATTTATGTGAATCCTTAACTTTGTGGTGTTAGTGTAAAAAGTCACTAACTTATGTCCAAACCCCACTCACAGTAAGATGAGTGAATTCCTTCACTGGCAACTATTTTCCTGACTTCTAGCAGAAAAGAAGTTGATTTGCTGGGGGAGGGGGGAACGGGACGGAATGGGACATGTATATTTAATATTCTTATTTAGATTTATGACATCATTTTACCTGTTGCTGTTCTAAGTAATTGTTTGAAAGCCATTAAACCTAAGAGAAAGAAAGAAGGAAAGGATGAGCGCTTCATTGGTCTCAGTGTAAAATCAATAAATAACATCCATTTCAAATTTTACAGGATCTAAAGCCTGGAAACCTGGCAGTAAATGAAGACTGTGAATTGAAGGTAGGATATGTGTTTTTGAAAAAACAGTCAAATGTGTTTAGGAATATACCACAGCAGACAACAGGTGCAAGGGCTGCAGATGTGCTGGCTGGTTTCAGTGGAGGGCCAGGCTTTCAGGCCTTGGGCTTTTGAGGGGACATGAGGAAATAGGAGAATGGTGGAAAATGAAAGGGAAGAGGAAAAAAATTACAAGCAACTGTGCCTTAGAAGTATTTTCCCATTTGTCTGACTTCACTCACCACAAGAATAATGAAATATTTATATAAGATATAAAGCCCTGAACAGTGCAAATCTCTTCACCTCCTATTTGGATGTTCTTGACTGACATAAATGTGCATTTCCTATGAATGGCAGAGGCAATGATCAATTTCTGAGACCATATGGAGCCAAGCACAAGAAATGGCTGCACCTCAAACTAGAAATCTTGCCCAGGATGTTTCAGCTAAAAACATCCCGTCCAGATATGGCACTGTGGAAAGGTGGTACCCAATGCTAACAGGGGAAAGAGATGGGGATTGACTCCAAGGCAGTTGATTTCAGGGGAGGAAGTCAGTGCTGTGGATTATTACAGTCATGGCATCATTGGAGCAGTTGCTGACTTGGCTCCCTCCAGCTGGGTGAGGGGCAGTGTAAGAACTGAAACTGCTTCTGTGGTTTTGGAGTTGATGGAGCAGTCCTCACCACAGCTGTGTGCTCACAGCAAGGGCATGTGTGTGACAGTCCCCCTTTTCCTGTGTGATGTGTTGCAATGAATACTGCTGTGTTTTTATGCAGTCTTACATCTAAAAATACTTTTAAAGAAAAAAAAATCACATCATGGCTACAGTCAGATAAAAGCTGCAATGGAGAATTCTTTTTATGATATGTTGCGGAGAAACAGGAGAGGAATCACATACTGCTCACCACTAATAAGAACACCTTATTTCTTTGAAATATTCTTTCTGCACTGTTAACCACTAACACTAGTATCAATTGCATGTAGACTACAGTGTATTTCATAGCAGGAATCATTGAATATATCAGTTCTGGTTCATTTTTGTTCATAATTGAAGTAGTGAGAAAAAAAAATCATTAAAGCAAGACAATTCTTAATTCAGCCTCCTATAGTTCAGGTAATAGCAGTTTCTGCCACTACAGTGCAAGACAGGTAGATTTGATGGCATTTTTTGTATTACCTGGTTGCTGCCTCTCTGGAGTGGGACAAGTATCAGTGTGTACTGGGCTTCCCTCCAGAGGTGGGTAGGAGGATGGTGCACCCCTTCACAGTACCTAAGCCGGGTTTAGCTGGCATGCATCCTTGGAGACCAGGGCTGTAGCACCCCCTGTGGAAAGTTATCAGTCCTCAAGGGCAGGTAATGCCACTTCATTGGAAGTGTTCTCAGTAGTGTCTGAGTGTAATTCTCCTCTTGCACAACTTTTGTCATCTCAAGCATCCTTCTAAATCAGTGAACTGAAATACTGAATCTGGCCAGCTCTGATTGCACTTTCTTAAATGTATTGGAAATCTTCCAAAGCCTGTTAGAGTGGATAATATTTGTAGTTCAGAAATCATTATGCAGTGTACCCTGAGCTAGCAAAAGTGCATCTATTTGGCTGTGTAAAATGACTTTGTTATTAAAAAAGTCAATTATATATTATGAAGTAGAATTATGTAGTGCTCAACACTGTTTATTTTGGGAATGTATTCTCTTGAGTGCAGACACAGTAGCCCCAGACTGCTTCCAGTCCCCAGTTAATGATATTCTTGTATTTTAATTTTTTATTCATCTTTATAATTAATTTTTTTTACCTGTCTTCCCTTAGCTTTGGCAATCTGAAAGGCTAGGCAGGGCTCTTCAGTGAATTACAAAATCAGGCTATGTCTACGAGGATGATCATGGGACTGGAGCACCTCCCGCATGAAGATAGGATGAGCAAGTTGGGGCTGTTCAGCCTGGAGAAGAGAAGGCTGCGTGGAGACCTCATAGCAGCCTTACAATATCTGAAGGGGGCCTATAGAGGTGCTGGGGAGGAACTCCTCATTAGAGACTGTAGTGATAGGACAAGGAGTAATGGGTTTAAACTTAAACAGGGGAAGTTTAGATTGGATAAAAGGAAGAAGTTCTTTACTGTGAGGGTGGTGAGGCCCTGGAATGGATTGCCCAGGGAAGTTGTGAAAGCTCCATTGTTGGTGGTGTTCAAGGCCAGGTTGGATATAGCCTTGGGTGATACGGTTTAGTGTGAGGTGTCCCTGCCCATGGCAGGGGGGTTGGAACTAGATGATCTTAAGGTCCTTTCCAACCCTAACTATTCTGTGATTCTATGACTGACCTATACATCCTCACAAAACAGCAGTTAATTTGAATGGGGGCTTTTGTATTCTGATATGTAAATACATTTACATCCTATGGCCAAGGCTCCTCCCTAAAAGAAGCATAAGACTTTATGGGAGTAGTCCAATTATGAATGTTATATGTGTGTACGCATATGTGCATACATACATACATATATATGTAATGTATATATTATGTATAATACAAACTTTTGCTTTTTGGAGACTGACCTGCATGTTCAGGATCCTGTTACTTCAAACTTTCCTTGTCTAGCATAGAAATCCATTGCTTTTTCCTGGCTTGTAGATGACAAAATGGTGAGTGGGTCCAGGTTGGTAGGGAAATAAAGAGAATCTATTAAAAACAGTTGTACATGTTTCTCTTTCCCACCCCCCCAGCTGTGCAATTACATTTTGAGATGCAGCCCAGGTCTGAGACATTCTTCCATAATACGATCAGCCTCCTTATTTAACATAAGCTATTCTTTGTTACCTTGGATATTTTTAAGCTTTTAGATAAACTAAGGCAAATAATTCTATACCCGAACACAGTTCTGTGAAACGACAAAGAGGAAATGTAGCGCTGACCTTTGTTTTTTGTTTCTTTTGACTTTCAGAGTAAGATTATCATGTCCCTGGTTGTACAGTGAGCTCTGATAGCCTATGCAGAAGAAAAGTGCAGATTTGAAACTAGGAAGTGCTGGTTGTCAAGACGCAGCTCTGGTCTATAAAGAGAAAGCCAACTATAGTATGTTGAGAAGTATGCGCAAAAAAAACCAACCTCAAGGCTTTAACTGGAATCTGTCTTTCACTGAAGGATTTAAATTGGCTTTCCCACATGCATGTGTTCAGGTGCAAAAGGCAGGATATGAGCATGTTTTCATAGTCAGCTTAATCCAGGCACAGGACCATGCTACCACGCTGTTAGGGATAGTGCAAGACTTTTTCCCATGTCTGTGAATTCAGCAGCTTCCCTTGCATCAATCCAGTGGTGATGAGGCTGTGGTAGGCAAGTTGGAACAGCTCCTTGAATTAGTAATTAATTAATAAGCAATCAGGTTTATTCTTCACAGCAAGCTTTCTGGCTCCCCCATCTAAAGCTCTCAACTGCTACACAGAATTCGGGAAAGTGACAGTGAAGGGTATATGGGAGGAAGTCACTGCCCTTTCTTCAGTCTCAAAGTTAGAAGTTATTTTTGTTACAGTTACTGATGAAGTTAGGAAAATTTAGTTTAGTAGATGGGAAAAGAGAGTAGAAAGGGAGCTTATCCTTAAGGAACTGAGGGAGTTTGCTCTCTCTTTTACAACTCCTGCATTATGAAAAGGATTTTCAACCTTGCTCTGAAAACTGCTTCAGAAGTTCCAACTGAAAAGTTGAATATTGGAGTATGAGAATAATAGTTTTGTGGGAAGATTGTTGCTGAAGTGGTCCCACATTAAGTGCTAACGGGGTATGCTTTTTCCTGAGCCTTATGACTATGTAAATGAAAAGAAATTCTGAAATTAATACACAGTGCACAAAAAATCTCAGTGATGTTTATTGCTTTTACAAAAAGACAAATCCAAATTATATTTTAGCTGTTTCAAACTCCAAGTGTCACAAGCCTTAGTATGGAAAATGACTAAAAAGCTGTGACAGAATAGGTGGTACTTCATGTGGCTTTTGACCTGTTACGTAAAACTTCCTTTTATCCTTCCAGCCTGAGGAAATGTGTGCTGTATCTGTAGCATAAATTTGAAAGCTGTATATAAAAGTGTATTTTGTTATTGCATATATTTTGAATCAATAAGTCTTCAGTACCCAAAGAATTGGCCAAAATCAAGTACATTTTATTAGTAAGAATAAAAATCTCTTCCTTTGCATCCTATTCTTGTTTTTAAATTGGTATATTATCAGCAGTTATAGGGGAAATACAGAAATGATGTCTGAAGTATGGCAATAAAGATAAGAAATAACATTTTATACACTTGATCTTGAATGAAAGTGTAATTTTCCTTTCTGATAGTGCTAGAGAATGATGAAACTATCCAGAAATGTATTCTAAGATTCTATGAAATGTCTAATTACCAAGAGTAGTACAAAACCATCACTCTTGGTTTAGTAATACACAGGTGTTCCAGATAAGAACTCTGCCCTCTCAATACATATCTATGAAGCCTGAAAAACACATGGAAACTCGTGGCTGTTCATGCAAAGCTACGTACTCAACTATCTGTGGAAGATGATGATTTATCTTGAATAGACTTTATTTACCCAAGCCCCCTGCTTCTTCTTAGAAGCATGAACTTCCTGATAAACACAAACTGTCATTCTAGGAATGGGATTTTCTTGCTGTTGACCACATCTTTTGGCACTATCTTTCAATGGTCCTTACAGCAGGTCAGCATTATTGGCCAATTTTGTAGAAGTTAACAAAAGCCATTTTTCATCTTGCTGCTGTATGTGTTGCTGTATTTAGAGGTAAATATCTGGAAATCTTAGAAATAAACTGTATTGTGCATAATCCTTTGAAAGAATTGCACTGACCTTGCATTCCTTACAGAAGGCTGTTCTGTAGCTGATGCAGTAGGTTGGAGAAGACTCAGTGGAACTAAACAATAGTAATTCCCTATGCTGTTGAAGATTCTCAATGTGACCTATAGGAAGCTATCCCATCTATGAATTATTCATAAAATAGAAATAATGATACATGCTTACTTCAGAATATTGCTGGGCACACTTTTAAATGATTGTGTCACCTGAGATACAAGAGCAATGAATACCATCTAAGATGGGTGCTGTTCTTTTAGCCCTAACAGGGGAGGATGGTGATTCCATGGCCAGGGAACTTTTTGCATTGAATGTGTTTATTATCTTTTTAAAAGATAATTGAAGAATTTATTGCTTCCTTTACTGGTTTTACAGCTTTTAGTGTTGATATAGGAGTATCTAACTTGGAAAAAAAAATTGTAAAGCCCCTTGCTACTTCTGTTTTGTTTTTTAAAATGAGTATAACACACTTGAGTGAGAATATGATGCAAAAATAAACCTATATTTACAGATTGCTCTGATTCTTTTCTTTGACACACTTGTACAGTCTGTGTGAAATAGATTGCTAGCTGTCTGATCAGGCTGTTCTTTGTGCTTCCACTACAGATTCTGGATTTTGGATTGGCAAGGCACACAGACAGTGAGATGACTGGTTACGTGGTTACAAGGTGGTACAGAGCCCCAGAGGTCATACTCAACTGGATGCATTACACACAAACAGGTCAGCATGTCTTCAGAAAAGCCAGAGGAGATCTAAAGTATTCACTGAGTCAGGCAATATATAAGCAAGTCTTTGTTTCTGAAATGAATGAGGTGGAAATGATAATCCAATTATGCAGAAATTCCTTGTAGATAAATTGCAGGTAATTGTTCGGTGTTTGGAGGCATTTTGTACATTTTGTGAGAGTAACCAAAAGTGCCAAGGGGTTTGGAAAGTAGTGGTAGAAATGTATACAGATGTGACAGTCTGGTCTCTGTTCTCATGTTCTACACTGTCGTCATCCTGCAAAGATGTGCTGATTCTAACTCAGACAGGGAAAAATGGCAGATGGGGGGGATTCAAGTAACTCTGTGATAACCATGAAAGGTTTTGGAAACACTGAAAATTTACTTCCCACATCCATCTGCCTGTTACTGAGAAACTGATTCAGCATATTATCAGATTATCTCCAGTTTGCTCACTAGGAAGGCAGGAAGTTTCACTTACACTGTTCATCCTAACTGGCAAGCCATTGATTTATTTTTAATGGGCTATAAAAGTAAATTTTACACTTTATGTTTTAAGTTAAACTTTATGTACATTTAAATGGACAGATATTCAGCAATTTAATGTGACTATTGGTCTTTTTTTCCAGTTGACATCTGGTCTGTGGGCTGTATAATGGCTGAGATGATAACAGGGAGGCCTCTGTTCAAAGGAAATGATCGTATCCTTCAGTGAATTTATGACACTAATGTAAGAAAACGATGAGAAGTTCTGATGTGATTCAGTAGGTCTGTTAAAAAACTGATGAGCATAAATTGAACTCAATAGTAAAATGGCTTGCACCTTTCTCATTGATTGCTTAATATTTGTGCCACATTTGTACATCTGACATTAAAAATTATTGAATACTTTCAATAGAGAAAGAGAGCTGATCTTTGAATCACATCTCAAATCATCAGGTAAAAGGTTCTGTGATGGTACAAAAGGTACATTTTGATTTTTTAGTAATAGATTCAGTAATTCCAGAACATGCACAGAAGATTCCTCTGCAGTGTATGGACTTACATGCACATGTTAATCCATTTCCTGCTTTTGAGATTTTACCAGAAAATGTTCTGTAACATCTCGTAAAATGTTTCAGATTTGCAGAAAACATCTTGCCCTGTCATTTTGCTGCTGAGGATTAAGAAAATAGTGAAGATTAAGTCATCATTCAACCTCAAGTGATACTTCATTGGCAGTAGTAGTTGTGATAACTATTAGAGGACAGTGTTAATAGAAGACCACAAGATTTGTTTACTTTTTTTGTTGTTTTCCAGTCACTGCATTGTGATTTTTTGCTTCATTCTCCAATAGTGCAGAAACAC
The DNA here is from genome assembly GCA_025447955.1 of Psilopsiagon aurifrons. Taxonomy (NCBI): domain Eukaryota; kingdom Metazoa; phylum Chordata; class Aves; order Psittaciformes; family Psittacidae; genus Psilopsiagon; species Psilopsiagon aurifrons. The sequence goes on from JAOEHY010017611.1 coordinate 54,921, forward strand.
ACAATTTTTGCAGGGTGATTAGTTTTCTTAGGGTGAAAGTCTTTGTTCCTTATTTCTGGTAATCAGATCTGGACCAACTCACAGAAATAATGAAAATAACAGGTACACCAACTCAAGATTTTGTTCAAAAGCTGCATAGTCAAGATGTGAGTATTTGGCTTTCTGAGTTGATTTTAAGCATCTTAATTTTACTTCATCCATGTTCAGTACTTATACTGGCTGAGATAGTGTGTATTGACTATTGGAATGACCCCTGATGACACCTTTCTGCCTTGAAGTGCTTTGCACATAGCTACTGGAAATTAAGGCGGGGCAGAAAATGATCAGAACACTTGAAAAATCTGCATATTTAAATACTTCTGAGTTTCCAGTTCATATAATATAAGCAGATGAGCTGATGTGTTACTGCTTTTATTGGAAATTTTATGCTGAAAATATGAATCCATTCAGAAAACTCAGTTGTTTGCAGGTGTCTCTGTCTTTTCTATTCATATGTGGGTGTCCTTCTAGAATCCTTAAGCCCCTACTGTAAAGAATGTAAAATTATTCATTAGACTAACTATATGATTTAAATACTAATGAACTACTGTGTAAGAGGTTCCTGTAAACTCACTATGACATTCTTTCAAATGATGCATGGATATTTATTCTAGCTAATATATTAAATATGGAGCACTAATAATTAAAATTTTACATTATCATTTCTTAATCATAGTTTTAAGTCTTGATTAAAAAATACAAAGTTCTTTTCAACAAGAAGGTGAATATAATCAAGGTTTATGACTCCCCCAAATTAATTTGTACAATGTGCTATCAAAGCATTGTTGAATTACTTATTAAGAATATAGTTAATGTTACATTATAAAGGCAGCAAAGGTCTAATTAAACACCTATGTTTCTTTTCAGGCAAAAAACTATATCAAAAGCCTCCCAAAAGTCCAGAAAAAAGATTTTTCCTCCATCTTGAAGTATGCAAATCCTTTGGGTAAGACAGTTTGCATGGTTATGTACGATTTGCCTTATTCTTGTGTTTGTATTGGAGGCGCCAGCAGTATCAGTCATATGATAGCTTATGTGATGGTTCTTGTGCTTTTCTATCTCTTGCTTTCCATGATTCATAACTTTGCCAAGTTTGGACCCTGCCAGGACACAGATGTTTCTTAGAAGTGTGAAAAAGAAGTATATTGTGTTTTAGGCTTCAATCCAGCATCTGCTTAATGGTTTTACTGGAGCAGCTTTCTCGAGAGCCCTGGCAGATTAAATATAAGTAATATTTTTTCTCTGTATTGTATTTGAAATGTAATTCTGAAAGACCTATCTGATCTGCAGTTGAAATGCAAGCAAATAGAAAGCTGACATTTTAGTCATGGAATTAATGCATCCTGAGAAACATCTGTGCATTCCTGAGAAGCACTGGCTTGGATTTGATAGATATAAACAGCCAGAAGAGCATACCAAGTGTGCATAACTGTGACATGACACAAGGCAACCAGAGGTCTGAGATGGGTCTGCCCAACCTGTATCTGTTCCCCAATGACCTGAACACTCAGAAAGCCAGTTCTGTTAGAATATATATTAGGATAATTGAATCTTCTCAAATTAAGAAGTTAAAATTGTATGTTCAGATACAGTAGAAATAAACATAATTAATAAGCAGCTCTTACCCTAACTGCATGGTTAGCTCAATGAGCTTCTCAACTGCAGCAAACTACACATTTCCATTTAGATTTTAGGATGTTTTTTTCTATCATCTCTGTGACTGTCTGGCTGTTTCTTATGGAGAGGACGACAGACTCTCAGCTCATGGTCTAGGAGAGAAGCCTGGAGAGAATCACACTGTGGCAAGCAGGAGTTGCAGTATCTTGTCCCATGCTGTTGCCTCTTCTTCCTTTCAGCTGCTCCACCCAACCCAGGAACTTTCAGGATAGAAAAACAGAGAATAGTCAAATCATTCATCATATCTGTTTACACTAGCTCATTTTGACAGTCCAACAATGGACCTGATCCAAAATCCACTGGAGAGGAACATAGAAGATTTTCATGGATTGTTTTGGCTGAGGTCAAAACCACACAGCAGATAAAGTCAAGCACTGAGACTCTGTATGTGGACAACTGGCTTGTGTAGTGAACTTCAGAGTGTAGTGGTGCTTGGATCTGGTCACGTACAGAGCAATCCTCATTCTCTGCAGCCAACTGTTCATTCTGCTGCTGTCAAGTTGCAATGTATCTTAGAACCACAATAGCATGGCAGTGATGAAAGACACATGGGAAAGTCCAAAGCACAGTGGTCCTAGAGCCAGAAGCTAAGAAGGCATTAGCTGAGGTGATGTGGCTGTGTTGTGTACAGAAGCAAGGGAGCACCTTTGCCGTGGGTCAAGCTTTGTACACATCCCAGCTTTCTCACAACAGTTTGGCCTTGCAGGTGAGCCCCAAGGCTGTAGAATGAATACCCAATGACTCTAATTTGTAACTGTGTATTTATTTGAAATATCTCCAGGGCAATGTTACTGTGCTCAAGCTGAAGTCTGTGGTGTGATTTGAATACACTGTTTGTTTTCTCTACAATAGCTGTAAACCTTTTGGAGAAGATGCTGGTGCTGGATGCAGAGAAGCGAATCACAGCAGCTGAGGCTTTGGTGCATCCTTACTTTGAACCAATCCATGATCCTGAAGAAGAAATTGAAGCTGAGAAATATGACGACACATTTGATAACATGGATCTTCCACTAGATGAGTGGAAGCGTGAGTTTAGATTTGTGATGTTTTAAAAAATTACCAGATGGAAAGACCATCCAGAAATAGGAATATTCCCCTTAACAAATTACCTTCTCTGCTTTTGGTGGAACAGAGTAAATAGACACCATTAGGATAAACACTATTGATAAGCCAGTGTTCTTATCAAGCAATGATCCCCAAAGGTTTTTTTCTCTGCCTCCTGACAGAGGCTCTCTTTTTTCGTGTGACTGTTCTCCTGTCTTCTGCAATGTAGGAGTCATAGAATCAGAGAATAGTTAGGGTTGGAAAGGACCTTAAGATCATCTAGTTCCAAACCCCCTGCCATGGGCAGGGACATCTCACATTAACCATGACACCCAAGGCTGTGTCCAACCTGGCCTTGAACACTGCCAGCAATGGAGCATTCACAGCTTCCCTGGGCAACCCATTCCAGTGCCTCACCACCCTTACAGTAAAGAACTTCCTCCTTATATCCAATCTAAACTTCCCTTGTTTAAGTTTGAATTCATTACCCCTTGTCCTATCACTACAGTCCCTAATGAAGAGTCCCCCCTCAGCATCCTTATAGGCCCTCTTCAGATATTGGAAGGCTGCTATGAGCTCTCCACACAGCCTTCTCTTCTTCAGGCTGAACAGCCCCAACTTTCTCATCCTATCTGTCTGTCACGCTCCTTTTGATGCAGCCCAGGATGCAGTTGGCTTTCTGGGCTGCAAGCACACACTGCTGGCTCATGTTCATTTTCTCATTGACCAACACCCCCAAGTCCTTATCCACAGGGGTGCTCTCAATCTCTTCTCTGTCCAACCTGGAGTTGTGCCTGGGATTTCTCTGACCCAGGTATAGGACCTTGCACTTGGCATGGTTAAACTTCATCAGTTGGCATCAGCCCATCTCACAAGCATGTCAAGGTCCCTCTGGATGGCATTCCTTCCCTCCAGCTTATCAACTGACCCACCCAGCTTGGTGTCATCGTCAAACTTGCTGAGGCCACACTCAATCCCACTGTCCATGTCAGTGGCAAAGACATTGAACGAGACCGGTCCCGACACCGATCCCTGAGGGACACC
>JAOEHY010017612.1:0-32803 GCA_025447955.1 Psilopsiagon aurifrons
CTAAGCCATAACTAAAAACATTGGTGTTATCAGCGCTGTTCTCAGGCCACAAGTCAAAAACACAGTGCTGCACCAGCACAGAGAAGGAGAAAAATGACTGCTGCTGCTGAACCCATGACACTAAAAAATTCAAATTAGGCCTTTCTATTACTGTGTTTTTGATACTTTTCTTAATTAAATCTAGTGTCAAGGGAAGGACTTGTTTATGATTCTATACTGTACATCGGACTGCTTAGAGAAGGCCAGAAAAAACATCAGCAGAGATGTGAGAAAGACACCAGTACGCTGTACTCTCCTGGTGCAAAGGAAGCAGAAAATAAGTGCCAAGAACTTATAAAGGACTTGTAGGAGATGGCAAAGGCTAGAGAAGACGAGTAGATCAAGAAGAGAGAAGGCAGGAGTCAAATTCTCTGACTGGCCACACCACCCAGAAGCTTCCAGCTTGGGGAGCCAGATCTGACCCCGATGTCTGAATCTGGGCACCTCAATAAATCCAACATGACAACTCTTCAAGTTATTGATTTGATGGAAAATGGAACAAGTACCCTAACTAGTCCATGATTCTATGATTTGAAGGAATACATACTTTCAAATGTCAAATTACCCTGTAATTAGAAATACCAACCTTTTACAATACATGCCTTTTAGAAGAGGCTTCAGAATGTTAAATAAATGCTTCTAGATGCATAGGTTGGTAAGGCTGTAATTGTATTATTTTTCTACTTAATGGCCTAGAACTCCGGACACAGTGCATGTCTCAGTTTACTTTCCTGAGGCTGCAATTGATAATGCAAGTTAACATGGTATAAACTTTTAATTCATTAATGGGAAGCTGAAAGTGATGAAATCACACAATCTGAGTTTCATAGGCACAACAGTCATAGTTATTTAGTATGCCCTACTTACGGTTGATTTTTAAAAGATGTAATCCACATGAATGCCATCACATCGAGATATAAGAAATAGTTCAGATTGTTTCCAACTTCTGTACTGGGGAGTAAAATGTTGTGTTAAAGACGTGTAGTGTGAATAATGCGTGTGCTCATCCATATTTCCAATTATTTTTACCATTCAAATGAATTTATTAGAGAACAGTGGAAAATGCAATAATTTGACATACCCTATATTTAAATATGCATGCTTTGTATCTAGTATATATTTACAGACAAGATGTTTGTACAAGTATATCTACTAAGTTACAGGGGTTTATTAATCTTGGAATTACTGTGATAGTAAAAGCATTATTTCTTTAGCCTTTTTATTGTTTAACAGAAATGACAACTAGATCAGACATCTGGAGATGAATGAAGCAGCACAAGAACAGTTCCCTTGGAAAAAAACTCAATAAACATCTACAGTTGTAAATCTAACCACTTTGCTTGGCAAAATAACATCAAAGAACTGTTAGAGAATTATAAAATGTTGTAAAGTGGCTTTTTTAGGATTGAACAAGAATTTTGTGCTGTTCTGCTGCAGAATGATGGCAGGTCACAAATCAGTTTCTCCTTTGTACTTATCAGCTTAGTTCATAGAGATGACATATGCGTAACACTGGCAACTTCTACCACTAGACATTAGTTTTACTGTAAATCAGATGACATTTTAGCCAGAGCTCGATAAACCCACTGTGGTGGGTTGATCCTGGCTGCACACCAGATGCCCAACAAAGCTACTCCATCACTCCACACCTCAGCTGGAAAGGGGAGAGAAAATATCACGAAAGCTCATGGGTTGAAGTAAGGGCAGGGAGAGATCACTCAGCAGTTATCATCACAGGCAAAACAGACTTGACTTGGGGAAATTAATGTATTACCAATCAAATCAAAGTAGGGTAGCAAAAGATAAAACCAAATCTTAAAACACGTGGGTTTCTCTCTCCATGGGGCCACAGCTCCTGCCAGAAGCCTGCTCTGGTACAGTCTTCCCACAGGATCACAGCCACCTTCGGGCATCTGCCTACTCTGGCATGGGGTCATCCCCAGACTGCAGGTGGATACCTGCTCCGCTATGGACCTCCATGGGCTGCAGAGGCACAGCTGGCCTCAACATGCTGCTCTGCACCACTGACTGTAGGGGAATCTCTAGAACCTGGAGCACCTCCTCCCCTCCATCATGCTACCATCATCGCTGATGGGCTTGGGCTTGGCCTTGGCCAGAGGTGGATCCCTCTTGGAGCTGGCTGCCATTGGCTCTATTGGACATGGGGGAAGCTTCTGGCATCTTCTCACAGAAGCCACCCTTGAACTCCCCCTGCTACCCAAACCTTGCAATGCAAACTCAATACACCCAGTAGGGACCTGCTGCAGTACTGTAAGATCCTGCATTTAACAATGCAGTTGGGATTACTCATAGGAAATAAAGCTGAGTAGAAAGGTATTGTAGGCTTGTATTAGGGGGTGTATTATTTCCAGAAGGTGCACTATACGTGCTCCTAATATAGTCTTTCATCAATGCTTAGTCTGCTAAAACAGTGAATGGAAGTGACTGATCTACAATTTGCATTCTCTTTTGAGTCCATCAACAGAATATTATTAAAACCATTGAGACAAAACCCATTAGAACAGCACTCACGTATGAAACAATGCACAGGTCTGCTTGTTCCCATTTTTATGCACTGTTATAGGACTATAAATATTCATCGTAATGTAACTGAAAATTATTGAAGTGAGAAAAAAGAGAAACAGGGAAGCCATTTGCTTCAATTCATAAACAGCATCTGTTGGGAAGTTATTCATAGATTGCTTCAGGGCCTGCTGAGCAGTAAGCCCATGGAAAAGGATGCCATTGCAAACAAATTGGCCAAAAATGCAATGGAGATGCTATTAAACATGATTCACTGACAGCCAGGAAGAATGATCAGGCACTGGGTTGTTTTATGTCTTCTTTTATCACTGGGACACAGAAGTAGCCTCCAGCCAAAGTCTCACACAGTTTAAATTAGAAGAGCAACCTTCTAAGTTTATTAAGGCCTAACTAGTGGCAGAGAAAGTTGCATGAAGTGATATTATAGTGAATACAGTTGTTTATTTGTCCCTACCTGAGGCACATGAAAAAATCTCTTGTGAATCAGGGTGGTTATAACCTTTCCTATTGTGTATTTTTGACCAAAAGGTGTTTAAATATCTTCTTGTAAAAAGGCAAAAAATGCAACCTAATGGGTAAGTGAAAAGCAGTTAATGATTTAACCAACATCCTTTGGCTTTAGTGACATGATGCCAAAGAAAAGGGTATCTGTACACACCCATGACATTTTCAAGTACAGTTTATTACTGAGAATTAAATACTCAGCTGCTAAATTTTGTTTGCTGAGTTACAGAGTGGAGCTGTGGCAGGACAGAACTATTCAGCACTTCTGAATTCAATGCACATGAGTTTTCTGCTAATGACCTGGCCTAAATTTCTTTACCACCTGTGGGATTTATCACATCAGGAGGAATGTGAAAAATGCACTTCCAATCAATATGTGGACAAATAATTTTCCTAGCCCCATTTGTCCTCTCATTGCAAATTATTTATACTTTTAATTAACTTCAGCAGTTCAGTGACTTTAAGTAACAGAAAGTGCAGTTCCTTTCATAAGCAGGAGGCTACACAGGCCCACAGCTCCCCAGGCAAAGTGTTTTCTTATGTATTTGTTCTGTTTTCCTGTGTTGTAACTGAAACTACTTGAATTATCTTTATTTTGCTTGTCTGTACCTGTTACTTTTGACTATTTTTAAATATCTCCATAAGTTGTTTTCTCTTTTCACAAAAATCTGGGGAAAGACATGTTCTTCAGCAGCTTGATCTGCACGAGGTGGGAGACCTTCAGGTTACTGGTAGGCTTTACATCAAGCCTGTAAAAATGCCTGCTTTTGCAAGTAAACAATGATATTTTCTGCTAAGCAAACATTAATCATTTGTCATTTGGTATTTGCTTTTTGTTCTTGAAGTACAAACTTGCCTGTGACTCAAGTAAGTGGAGCCCTTTCGCACATAACAAATACTCTTGTTTGCAACCATTTTTGGAGGGATATTTGTGACTAGCAAATGAATTCCCACAAATTAGGTCTGTTTCATGCTAGGGGGAAAAAGATAATTTATTCACCAAGTACCCTGTACTAGTGGGCATCAGTTACACCTATTCATTAAAGTGCTTCTCAGGAAAGTTAGCTTTAATTTATCCCTTTGAAAGTTGACACACTCTTCAGGAACAGTAGGAAATATGGTGGGTGTCATCCATTTAAGCGCTAACAAATGCTAAGCTCAGGGAAACCTCCAGCCAACCTCTAAATTGAAGAAAACATTTTAATAAGTTTCATCAAAATCTTCTTTCTATTTTTCTTCTTTTTACCATAATATGATGCTTTGGTATTCATTTGCAGGAAACTGTTTGCTAGAACAATTGAGATTTTTACCAATAATAAATGTGACAAATATTGAATGTGACAAAAATGTGATAAAATATTTGTTGTCTATGAATTACATATCTGAACACCTACCAGACATGATGCACAGCTTCAGCGCTGTTCTATTCAAGATGAAGAACTATATCACAATTGACAACATTTGATTAAACAACATACACTAAAAGTTATGTATCAAGCGAAACTATTCAAATGTGTGTGAAATTATCAAATCCTAGTAAGGTTAAATGAGAAAATCAATGTTTGACAAGCAAAACTAGATCTTTACTTCATAGATTAATTATTCATTTCCTATAACTTGCTTGCCCTTTCCTCCCTCTACACTCAAATTGTCTAGTCCTGTTAACTCCTTGGACACCCTGATTCCAAGCATGTGAGGATGTCGTCTGGCAGCTCCATCTGGAATCTAAGTGCAGGTTTACCAGCTCAGGGGCATCCTGCCCTGGGAGACATTTTGGGACCCACAAGTAGGCTGACATATAGCCTTCAGCCTGGTTCTTCCACACTGGGTAAATCCTGTTCCTGTCCCTTCTCAGTTAGGTAATAAAATTAAGATTCTTGAAGATTTAGGTTCCATGTTCTCCAAGGAACTGCTTTTTGGGGTGCATTTATGCCTGTCTTACACTTCCAGCACAAACCAGCCAAAGTCATATGAACAAAGCACATGTACAGATCTCTCTATTTATAACTTCCCTGCTCCCCAAGTGAAGCTTCAGGGACAGTTCAACTTGAACTGGTATAAATTTAGACAAATTAAGGCATGATCAAAAAACACCATTCTGGCTTATGGAGGACGATAATTAATTTTTCAGAAATGCTACTGCATAGATTAGAGTTGTTATGAAAAGCTTTAATTTGTGCTGAGACCATTTATGGAGTTTTCCATTCCTTTATTTATTCCTGTATTAAATACGGGAGATGCCATAGCAACCCCTGTTACACACTTTGGTTTGTGTATTGATTCTGCATTATTCAGGCTATATAAGTGTTATTGTGGCCATTGTCTCATATGATGCTGTAGACTCTCCAAAGCAAACTGACTGTAGTCCTCCTGCATTTTGGAGCTCAAACTTAGAACAGAAAAATAACCAACCTCTGGAGATGGCTGGGTCTAAGAAAACTTTACCTATTACGACTTTCACCAAATCTTTCCCTCTCAACTCCCGTTTTGTGGCATCTTCACCTGAAGTACCAACCAACCCAAAGCCCAGTCACTTATCTGAATTAATCAAACCACACTACTATGCCATTCAGCTTTGAAACAGTCTTGCTTTAGCACATTTCCAGCAAAATTCTATGTTCCTCATCAGAAGCTAGTCTTCCAAGTGCAAATTATTTTATAAAAGCTATGCTTTTCAGTAAAATTGCAACACTTTACCATTGTAAATGCTTTCAGTCATACACCAAAATGGATTTAGTCCCTTATGTGATACAGTTCATATCTTAAAATGATAAAACCTGGATCATCACAGTTTTCTTCTTAAGGCTACAAGTTAGTACTGGTATGACAATAATTTTTCCTCATGCATATCAAAGAGAACCTATACAATTGCTCATGAAATGACTTAACCACACTGCCATAGCATGACTCATGGGTCCACAGCCAAGTGCAAGCCTAAAACAGAGGAGCTGTTCAGTCCCTAAATACTCATGGAGCATTGCCTGGAAGTGTCCCACCTGACTGACATTTCTAACCAGCATATAAATTATGTGTGTAGCTGTTCTGAGGCCATTGTTCAACTGTCTACTTCCTTTCAGGAAACTGGAGTTCAGTTATAAATACAAGTTCATTTCTACAAGCCCTGCCTTTGCTATGTGGAGATGGGAGCTTGCTTCTCATGTATGCCAAGTCATTCTAGATGCCCTGTGACCATGTTAGCCTGGCTCCAAGCCTGTCTTAGGAAAAGCAAAGTAAATTAATTCAGACTTGGACATGCATTAGTGTAATCCCAGGACGGTAAGTTAGAGAAGATACCTCCTGCAGCCGGGAATATAGGCACACCAGACTCTCAGGTAGACAGAACCTTGAAAGGCCGACACTGTTCAGCGCTGAGAAACCTGGGAAATCTTCCTTTGAGTTATTTACCTCCCCTAAGAACTAACACTTTTTTTTTTTGCCTGTTAAGACTTTAATGCAAAAGAGAAGAGCTGTTCATTCACAATGTGAGAGAAAGTTGGATAACCACTTTTAATGGCATATGGCATGTCCATCTGTTAAGGGTATGGCATGTCACACATCTGCTTTCTGGCACTGGCCTGGGACCAAGGCTGCTCTGAGCTGCTACCAGCACTATCAAATCCCTTCCTAAATAACAAGCAATGGCTTTCCCAGGAAGGGAAGGAAGCATCGAGCAGTAAGCAAAAATCAGCGTCCTGAGCCACCCCAGTATGAATCATAAAAGTGCTTGTGCCTTGTGCACACAAATTTGATGGGGTGTCAGCAAATTGCAATGAGAAGAGATTTAGCCCACACACATGTCCGATCCCTGTACATGTCGGAAACCGAAGAAAAGAGAATGAAAGAAAAAGAGAACAATTCTGTTGTAAAGTCTTTGTTCACAGCAGACTTTCTTGACAAGCCTGGCCCAAACTCTTCTCACCAAACAAGCTGTAAGTAAAAGCAGAGGTGACACTGTCCATATCAGTTTGGTTTTATTGTCTTGCTCTGTATCTTACTAGATCTGAATCTTAAAATCTCAGACCTGGGTCTGCATCTTGAGGTGCCTCAGCAGACAGCTGTATCCATAGCTTGGCTGAAGACTCAAAAAATGTAAGGGTTCCCTCCCTGAATGTTCATTATCCTTCCAGAAGGGAGCCTCAAAAGGCAACAGGACCAGGCAGTGATTAATTCTTAGGAAAACCCCACAGAGGCAATACCGAAATTTAACTAATATCATTAGTTTTCTCCTTTGGGGGCAACTCTTTCTCATGTGTGATGTCAGCTGAGGAAACAATGGAACCAGAAGTCTTCTCACCAAAAGTTATTTACCAGGATTAGAAGCTCTTTAGGATAATAATTTTGCTCATCTAAGTATATTTCTAGTCCAAACAATTACATAAATAGGAAAAGAAGTGAGAGTTTCATGTAGGCTGATTGAAAGACTACCAAAAAATTTAATCAATATCTCTGGGGTAGTTCAGAGGGTGAACATATAATCATAAAATACGGGAACAGAGTGTGTTAGCAGAGAAAGAAAAAAGAAATAATCAGAACAAATGACATGGCTTCAGCATGTAACCCAGGAAATAAAAATATCTCATTCAGCTGGCATTTTTCAAAGTGATATATGTCAATACTGTTGTTCCCTCATAGGTTAACTAAATCTATCAAAAATGGATACAGACTAAGACTTGCTAAAACAGTCTCTTTTTAACAGCTTGTTCTCTCGAGAAAGTTCAATTTCTATTACAGGAGGCCAGCAGTTAGAGAGAGTCACATATCTCGAGCCCGCTATTCCCTGCCTGTGTTTGATTTTTATGAATTTGTACCATAGTATAATCAGAGCTTTGAGCCCTGAAAACATGCAGTCCCTTTTGTTAACACTGTAAAATTTGAAAACTCAGCAGCAGGAGGTTAAATCAAAAATTGCTCGCCCTTATTCGCTCATTCAGTGAGAGGAAAATAATAATATAAAGAAGCTTTTTGTTAGTCAGAGAAAGCAAACTCTTTAGTCACCATGAACAGAACCAGTGCAAGGGATTTTTAAACAACATGCTGACAATTGCTGATCCTGAAAGGTGAAAAATGGCGGAAGTCTGAACAAAAAGGATTCAACTGCTTCTTCACTTCTGCTTTCAAAGAGAATATGGAGCATCATACAGCTTCCTAGCACTATTATTATACACAAACATGAAACACAACATCATATGCCTTTCTATTACTATTATTATGCATAGCTAAAGCTGGACATACAGCAGAAGCTAGTGACTGTACAGAAGACAAGAGGAGGATTTCCAGAGGCATATGGATGACAGTGTTTCCACTCCTGCATGTGGAAATCTCTGTGCTTGCAGAAAGATCATTCATGTAGTCTAAAAGACTGTATGAAAGAGTATTCATACAGTCCATCCACATGATTAGTAAGGGTGTGTACATTGTACATTAATAGTGCTTTTATTCTGCAACTCCATGAGTCCTCATCATCGAAGTGAGAAAAGGTTATCTTGAAAATAAAATAATAATCACAATGCAGTGTACTCGAGAGAACATTGTACCCATGTCAATGTCCTCATTCACCTAGCTACAACTCGAGGATACTCAGCTTTCTCATGGAGGGAGAAATTATCTTACAGACTGCCCAGACTCTTCCCCAATTTTATGTTGTGCCAATTCACTGTCATCTCTTCGTCCTCTAAGAACAGTAAGTGCAATCTGTAGCTCTAGTGAGCTTTCTGTGTAACTAAAGTAACTTAAAAAACCCCAGCAACAGTAGAAGAAAGAGGCTGCAAAGGAGACAGCAATACTAACCTTTACAGCTGAGAGCAGTTGCAGCTGCCCAGCTCTATGGCACCCTAAAGTCTCTATCGGCTCCAATACCCAGCAAGTGACTGGATAAGCTCCAGGCAAAAAGGCACCATTAAGCTTCGTGCTGTGTGCTAACAAATCCAAGTCTTGTTAGTTTAATGCTGCGTTTGGTGTTTCTCCCCTCCATAACATTCACAGCAGCAACCGCAGCATAGGCTTACCCAGGGAGAGGCCAACAGATGTGGTGAGTTGTGCTCACAGCTAGAAGTGCAAAGTGTTTGATCAGCTGCATGCAGATAATTAGTTCTATAATTTAAAAAGTTTCTGTTATTTCTTAATATCCATGCTAAGCTCAGCTAGAGAAATACTTCTCTAAACACCAACTGTTAGAGGAAATTTGCATTCATAGGAACTTTGGTTTTAATTCAAGGAAAAACTGAAAACAAAAGAAATTTATAAGATGAAAACAAAAGAAATTCATAAGAATGCTCAGATGTCGTGGCAGAAGACTCTCAGGCCAACCTTACATTATTTCTGTAAACTTTAATTTAAAAAACCCAATAGATTGATACCCAAATGTTGTTCAAATTATCTGGTAAGAAGTGACAAACATTGAGCTAAGTGATCTTCAAAAACAAGTATCTATACCTTTGTGATGCTAAATTATATAGACCATGAGTCTGAACACTGACAGTAGTGACCATGTGGATGCCATATTGCTTGATGAAAGGAATGGAAATCTCATTTGCCTAATTTTTGCATGACACAATGTATTTTAAGGATTAGCACTGGCCAGCTCTGTTCACAGGTCAGCTGCGAGTTGACTACAGCTTCCTTCTCTTTCTCTAGTTGCAGTCATTGATATTCAGAGGATATGCTCACAGCTCCCTTACACCACCTCAGTGAGAATTTTCTGTATTGGAAAAAAAGGGTACCGACTGCAAGTCAAATTGTGGTTACAGTTGGAAAAGAACATAGAAGAACATCACCTTTTTCTGTGCCCTGTGTTCTTTGCACACAGTGGTCGCCTTATCCTACTGACTATTATGACAGAAATTATTTTGATTTTTCTCAGCTCCTGAGGACCAGATCAGAGGTGAGAGGGGAATGGCACCATCATCATATAAGCTGTTTAAGAAGTTTTAGTCTTGTGTAGGTGCATTAAAGAAACTGAAGTTATTAAAACTTTAATTTGGGCCTAATCTGCCATAGACCTTCATGTTTATTGTCAATGCCCATGATAGAAAGTTTGCATCTTGACTTCCAGAGTACAGGCTAGAATTTGGAAAATGGAACAGAATATATTTCTAATTATAAACTTCATAGGTTTTAGACTGGATCCGTGAGTGACAAACGCAAAACTATATGAATATAATATTTATGGCTATTCACTGAAGCAGAACAGGATTGTTAAAAGCTTACATTTCTGGTATTATACTTTTCTGAGTCCTGCATGGCTTTGCCAAACAAAAGCTCAAAAATGTTTGAATAAGACTACTGGTATTTCTCTACATCCTATTGTCGAGAGCACTACTGCCTTTTTTTTTGTTGTTGTTGTTTCAGAGCCTTTAATTCAAACTATGCACCTTTTTTTGAATATCTAGAAACAACTGATTAAAGCCCTGTCCACTTTAGTGTATCTGACAGTTAATCAACATTTACCCATTGTACTGGATCTCAACACCAACAGGAAAATAAGAACTTCTGCTATTTTCAATTCATCTGTACCTATGCATGTCTCTAAAACAGAGGCACTACTGAATTTCTTCAGAATTGCACCATTTCAAGTCCAGCATAAAACATAGTGACATGAATCTGCTACTTTTGTGCATTTATCTGGAAGTAAACTTAAAAGAAAAATCAGATTATCTGCCTCATTTATGCAAATAAGAATGTTGTTATTCAAGACAACCAACCAAGTGTTACATCGTTGAGTTCATACTACAGATGAGAAATGGTAAGGAAGGACTCCTGGGTTATACGCTTACACTCCCTCCCTCTTTCTAGTTTTATGAATGTTCCTGGTCATTGCCAAAAGTATGACAAAACTCAGTCATGTAAAATGATGTTCAGGAAGGTTACCTCAAATAGAAAGGGGACAGATTGGATCAATCATCATTGCCACTGCACTTTCATTCATTATTCTTATTTTAGATATAAGGATCCTAAGGCCAAAGGAACCATAACACCTCTTTGATGCCAATGCAACTCCTTATTACTGGGAAGTCAGTAGGTCTGGGGGCAATTCAAGGTATGAATTGGAATGTGGACACCAATGGGATGGTAGAAGCATCCTTCAATTTTGAAAAGAAATGTGGCTGAAGATATGGTAAGACTTTCAGACTCTTGTAAAAAAATATTTTGGAAATCAAGGGGAGAAAAAAAATATGGGGTGATTTCCTCTGAATCAAGGAAATGATGCTCTGTGGACCATGTGATTGCTTTATGCTGCCAAGTAACCTACAGATACACCTAAGAAGCAGGGGGATTAAGCGTGCTGTTTGTTTTGCATTTCTTGAGAGATTACCTATGATAAGGGCTTTAAATTTGGAATGCTTACTTTGAAAGTTTCCTTTGTATATACAGTGTCCTACGTGTACAGAGTAAAAAATACATTCAACCTTTATACCCTTGCTTAATAATGTAGAATGTTCCTATTAGTTCTATATCACATCCTTGTAATTAAGACAGTAGATGTCTTTGTTAAAGAAATGTAGTAAATAAACTTCTGCCTTCAAACCATCCTTACACAGTGCAGCATTTTGCTGCAAGGGAGATGCATTGAACATGGCTGCTGTGTTAGTGAAGCTCCTTCATCATGCTATGTTGTGCCCACTACCACGAAGTATGACCACATAGATTTCTTTCCCATTCCTCCATAAGGTACTATTAGACTAGTGAGGGGAGGAAGTCCAAAATAACCCAAGGAAAATGACTTCCAGAGGAAATCCACAACTTCTTTTACCGAATATTTAGGCAGAAAAAAAAGAAATAGCAAATTCTTTTCTTACCACCATTCCCGAACTGCACTCCAGCAATTTTTTATCTACAATATTTGGCAGTAGAGACTGATCTTCAGCAACTCATATGCCACTTAATTCTCTTTTTTGCATCTGTAAAATGCATCCTAAAGTTTAATAAACATATCAGATAACAGAGGTTTTCAGGCCCTAACGTGGCTGCCAACTAACAGTAGTTGTCTTACCTAATGATCATGAGTGCTTAGAAAGACTGTTGTTTTTAAAACATTAATGACATCTCAAGGCTATTGCAGCAGCCACCCTGTATATTAATACAAATGTTTCAAGGAAGCTAAGCACAGTCAAGCCCTCTTAAAACCAAATAGATTGACTTCATTTGAACTTAAACATATGCTTAGAGCTAAGCATACATTTAAGTGTTCTGCTGAATGGCATTTTTCTTCAAAGAACAGCCCTGTTAACTTCAATAAGACTATTTATATGATCATGGTCTTCTAGTCTTAAAGTATAAATTTACAATCCATTAATCGCAAGCCCAAACCTATGAAATACCATTATAATGAACCTATTTAATAAAGTTCACATTTATTCAGTTCTAAGCCTGACAATATATCTGTAAGGAATCTCAAGAATATAGGATTGCAATACTTAAAGGGCACTGAACATGGAATTTTAGAATTTGCGTCCATAAATTGGATTTTATCTCCTTTTATTTGCAAAGTGTTTAAAGGAGGTCTGGATGTCATTTCAGATAAGGGTTTACATGCAAAAAAACGTACTTGGGTACCACACATCACTGTTTGCTGCTACTAAAACAGTGGAAAGAAAGAGAAATATAGAAGCACTTTTCACCCTTTTTATAAAACACATAAGGGAAGCCACGTACCAAAGCTCCCTCTGAATTATATGTAAAAATCACTTTTATTTATATTAAATAGGCATACAACACCTTTTAATTAAGCAAAGGCTTTCAGTGCTCCCATGACAGGTAGCATCTGTTTATCCTCAGTCTGTGCAGAGCCTTTGTAAGGGCATTGCAATTGTGGCCATTTTGGGAAGGGGAACACTATTCTTGACCGAGGGAGCAACTAAATCTGACCAGAAAGGGGATTCAGGGAATACAGCATGTAGGAAACAGGAAAGAGTGTGCCGTATGAGGGACTGGAAAGTAAGAGGCAGCATTTGCTGCAGCTCAGATAGCCACTTACCTGGTTTGCACGGATGCAGAGACTCAGCAAGAATACGGTAAAAGTGGGAGGGAGGAGTTTTTATTACTATTTGCCTGGTGTAGTCAGCTTCAGATTTGTTTATGTAGCAAGCTAACGCGCCTCCTGAAACAAAACAGCAAAAGAATATGTATGTCAAGTTTAGCTCAGAGGTTTTATGATGTATATTGTACCAAAGCCTAGGGAATACATGTGGGAGTGGGAAAGAGAGGGGAAGGTATACATATATATCCCTGGGGATCCTGTTGATCCTCTGGAGGAGGGGTGGGTTCCCTTCTGTAGCATAACTCAGAGCAGATGTGAAATGAACATCCATTCACCATGCTGGGTTTTTCTGTTTTATAAAAAATGAAGAAAACAACAACTTGAAGCCAATGAAAAATCCACCTCTTATCTTGACCTTTGGGCTGAAAAAAAAAATACATCTCATCCTTTTCTACTTATATACCTTGATTATAAAAGGCAAAATGTTGTTTTTCTCTCAGTGAATTTCCCATTTCCTCTTTTGCAACCCAGCCTTCAGTGGCTACTGTTAATAGCAGTGCGATTTAGACAGACAGCTGGAAGATGTGGAGGATACTTGGAGCTGGCATATTCAAAGGAAAAAGAGAACAAGAAGGGTGGAGACAGATGGGTGTGGGATGGGGACATAATCTCTTTGAACAGCACAGATATGAGTGAATGTGTGTCCGCAGCCTTATACCCAGTGGTTGAGCCAGATGAGGAATGAACCAATAAAATTTATAGCAGCAGTGGAAGGACTGACCACAGATATGGGCATCAGAGTATCTTAAATTCTTTCAGTGGTCCTTTGCTAAAGTCTGCTCTCACTGCCATGGGGTTACTTTGCAGTCTGTAAGCAGATTTACAGACGCCAAACCATCGGTACATTGAGATGACAATGCCTATGAGTGATTTGCCATTTTCAAAAGGATTTGGGCACGTGATTTGTTTGAAAATCTAGGTATGGCACTCTAGAATGTTCTGGTATTGATTTCCAGAGTTCTAAGATTGCATCTCTGGCTTCACAACTATTGTAAGATGGAATTGCTTTTATGCGTCTGGGAAAACCAAACTGTTTTCTTGGTCTATATCTAAACAACAGCAACGCCTGTCCAGTTCACTGTCAGGAATGTTAACTGTTAAGGTGTTAATCCTTTTAGAAGAATGTCTGATTCACTCTTTAATTTAACCTGTAGTGAGATGAAAAGAAATAAAGACATGATGGTTAAATAGCTAGAATATCGGCGTATTTTCATATACCCTTTTCCTACTAAAACAATATTGCTATTCATCCTCTCACATTTTAGTAAGTTAAAAGGTAGAATGGAGCAAAGAGAGGAAGTTGTTAGGTCAAAATATTACAAGTAGCTAAGCACAGAAAAGAGAAAAAGCAGCCTCCCAAGAAAACTCAGAACAGGGAACAAAAGCCTAATAAATTTACAGGCCTGCTTCTAAAATGAGGCACTGCAAAGTGTTTTCATTGCACTTCAGGTAATTCCCTACTTTTCATTGGAAAACCAGGAAAAGAAAAGAATACTTTGCTATGGCATCTATCAGCAGTGCTTGCAATATTCATCTATGCAACCTGGCACTGGGAGAGACAGACGTGAATTAAAGTGCTGGTGGAAAAGGATGGGTAGGAATATCTGAGTGAGTACTGCACTTTGCTAGAAGCGGTGAGCTGTTCATATTACATTTTGGTTTTGTAGATTGAAATAATTGGCAGGGTGCTCAGAGCAGGTGGATAGTTATTTCTAGTCTAGTCTATTCTGGTCTGGATCAAAACTAATAAATAAAGTAGAAAATGCATTCAGCCTCCAGGTCCTTAGATTGGCTTTGGTTTTATTACTTATGTACTACCTGAAGCCTCAACTATTTGCTTAGTTTTTGTGTGTAATGAATTGCAATTTTCATTTATGGCTATAAGCATGACAAATCATTACATCATGCCTTGTATGAAGAAACCTTTTTTAATTTCACCCTGTTTCAGTGACTACATTCAATCTATTGTGCAGCATAATCACCTTGTATTACCACACACTGCACTTCAGAAATGGCAAAGCAGAAGAGCCCTTTAAACTGAATCAAATTCTTCCCCAACTGTTTTCAACATCTGAGGCAAGCCTGGGTTTTGTCTGATTTTCAAGACCTGCCCCTCTTGCTATGAGTATCACTCAGCTGAACAGCTCTATCATTAGACTTTACACAAAGGCATGCAAGAGCATCTGGACAGGACTTAGCACCACGTGCCTCTGAGACAAGGAGTGAAAAATATCACTGGCTGGATCGCAGACTGCTGACAAAGCAGGCATTGGCTAGAGGAGGCAAACAGAACCAATTCAGTAAATGATACGCAGTCCCTGAAGAGTTGCATTCTGAAGTTAGAAAGAAAGGAAAAAGCAATCAGGAAATGCTTTTGCCATGGTTGCTAACACTGCTCCAATTCATCATGAAAAAGTGAAAAACTCTCATTTAATTCATAGCACTGAAAAGTGTCATCCCCTTTTGGCTGTCAGAAAAGGTCTATTAATAATACTTTCTACTAAATAGCTTATCTAAACTGCTCTAGCTGCTTTTTAAAGCTGATATTACTGGTCTCATTGAAAGGACTGCTGAACTGAAGTCCAGAGATGAAGCCACTCTAAGACTGCAGTCACTGATTCCTGAACCAGCTTCAGGTGATTGTGTGCTGAAAGATAAATCCTGGCTTTGGGCAAGTTCACTCATGGGATCTTTATGACTACTTGCACAGGTAAGTTGAAGATGTCTGTATTCATCTCAGGAAGACATAGATTTGAAACCTGGAGGGGACTGGACTTGAATTCGTTAGTGCTCCTTCCAGGCAGGCCACAGGAATGAACAAATGCTCAGATACCCCCCAGCTCTGTTGCTCTCTTGAGAGCGCCACACTTGGACACAGTGTGGCCATTAATAATGGTGGAAAAGTCTGGTCTTGAGAGTGGCGTTGAACCTAGTGTAGACAGATAATATAAGACCTCAAAAAGTATTCCATTAAGAGAAAAGAATGAGCCTTTTTCATTAGATTTTTTCTATATAAAACACACCTGCCCTTCAAAGGGCAGAATTTCTTGGGCAGAAGGAAGAGTGATAAAGGAAGCTGACATTTTTATTGGACAAAGAAATAGCATGTTATGATGCTCTTGTCTAGTCTTCAGGTCTGAATTTTCTCTCTTTAAATGGCCATATAAATCTAGTGGCAAAAGCAGGCAGCGTGTCAATGAATGAATAACCACCAGAGCAGTGGAGCATCTTGCCATCCTTCAGCAGCTATTACACCTGAGAAGTATTTTTGGGGAAGCAACTGGCAAATATATAGGTTGAAGCTTTCAAAATAAACTAAGGGAAGTAGCTTTACCTCTTCATTTCAAAATTAACAAACTAATGCTCCAACACAGCTTTTTCAAAGGTTAAAGATTTACCATTTATGATTTTTCTATATTGTAATTCTATGTTAAATCATGTATGCCAAAAAGTTGCACTGAATTCCTAGCCCACATTATTGCTTCTTGCTCACCAAGAACATCTGAAAGCATATAGAATCATAGAATCGTAGAATGGTTTGGGTTGAAAGGACCTTAAGGTCATCTAGCTCTAACCCTCTGCCATGGAAAGGACACTTCACACTAGGCCATGTCACCCAAGATACATAGAAGCCCAGCCAAAACAGCGCTATGTTGTAGTCTCTTACATGATCCAGATATCACTGCTGTGTGACTACTCTGAAGTAAGCTTTCTTGCCATTTAATATGCTAAAACATAAAAAAGGGGGGAAAAAAAGAAACATTTTGAGCTTTCATTTATATACACCTTGACACACCTCGACCGACCACATGAGAGAAGACGTTTTCCACCTCAGAAGGTCATGATCTCCTCCCTGGAAAAAAAAAAAAAAAAAGCCAAACCAAACCAAGAAAGAAGGTCCAAAAATCATTTTTATTTCTGAATAAGCTTGAACAACAAACATACCTTTCCAGCCACAGCTCTGCTTTACTCAAGATGCAATTCCAGGTAACTTAGCAGGAAAAACACAGAAGTCAACATATTTTTTTTTAAGCCTGGTTTTCTGGGTCATCAGTTTAAACTGTACTTCAGAGATTGAGCTCCAAAGACATTTTTGAAGGCTGAAAGATTTGGCAAGAACCGAACATGAAACGTGTGCATTTGGAAGATTTAGAGTTCAGAGTTTTTTAACCCACATTGTGTCAGGTATCTAAATTCGGTGTCATGAATGAACTGGAAGCCCTTAACTTTATTTAACTGTAAAGGCAGTTTGGGTTTGGTCACATTTCGCAGAGATGCCTAAGGCAGCCTCGGGGGGCTGTGATGTGAACAACCCTTTGTTGCATAGAAGCAGCATTTTGTAACGGCATCGAAGGGAATCTTGGCACCAACCAGTTTTCACCCCTTTTCTGGGGGTGTTTAAGAATTTGGCCACAAGCAGGTTGGTGCTGAGCAGCACAGACATCACTGCCGCACTTCCCAGGGTCAATGACACAAGGTGTACCTGCAAGGTAGTTCTATGCTTCTAGGAGCCACAGTTTTAGCTGTGCTCACCCCAGTGGCAGTCTGTGTGGTCTCTCACACAACACAGGCTCAGGGTAAAGGCAACAAATTGGAGAGATAACTACTAGTTTCAGTCCTGACGGAGAAATATGTGCAGACCCTTCCTACCTGTATATACAAATGTGATCTCACACTGCATTCTTAAAGATAACTTACACACAGTTGATATCAGGGAGGCTGAGCATTGAATGCAGTACTTCTTAAAGACTTGGCACTTCAGCAAAATGACAGATACCTGAAAACAGTATCAGCTTAATTTCCCTTTCTGCCCCATGCAACAAAGCTGAAAAATATGAGATTCTTTCTTGTAATTTGCTTAATTGATTAATTGATTGATGTGAGTGATTGAACAAGGGGTAAGGCAATGAAAAACACGCCATTATCTTTATTTGTTAGCATATTTTTACTTTGCGTAAATACTCAAGTTTTGATTTTATTCAGGTTCTTACACTGGAGAACATTTTTCTAAAGCAGACAATTTTCACTAACAAAAGACTTGTCATCAGAAATTTCACTCTCCTAAGGTAAAGAGGAGCTGACTTAACCAGCTAAATACTACAGGAATCTAAGTGAAATCATAAGCAAAAGACTTACTTCAAAATGTGTTGGAGAGCGCTACTCCTTCTGGTCCCAGTAGCCAAGAAATCACTGCTCTCGTTTTGGTTTGACACTTTTTCCAGCACGTCAAACAGCAAATTAATGCTTTATTTGCTGATCTGACCCTCAGTGGCTAAATTTTACTGAATGACAAGATTCACTTTGTAAAGCAATTGTTCTTCTGGTAATTGTGCTGTGCTTCAGTTTGGAAATGATACTGAACACAGTGAATTATGCCTACGGTGATAACAGGCATTTAGCTTTCAGATTCTGATTGTGCCATTAAACACTGTGGAAAGATTGCTAAGCAGAAAGAAGGTGTTGATAAAATTTAAGCTAGAAGAGTTAGAAGCAGTGTGGGGAAAAGGACACTCATACGAATTGGCTTAATTATTGATTGATGAAAAACACTTTTGTCCTAGGAGCATCAATATTGTAGGAAGATAGTTCTAAAGTAAATGGATGTTCTTTCCTGTTCACTGTGGCATTGCTTTAATTTCACAATTCAGTAGGCCAGGCATCACCTGAGCTCCTAAAGAATTGAATAATTGATCCATAATTAATGGATGCACAGAGCAGGAAAACAGTAGCTAATACAACGGTCAACTATGGGGAATGAGGCTGTGTACTTGTCTAACTCTGTGCACCTTCTACTGGATCTACACAGCCACATGCTGAAAGACAATTTCAAGAGCAAAACCTATTTGATAAAATGTTGTGCACACATGCCAAATTACTTTCTATGAAGAATAACCTAAGAAGTTCAGTAAATGTACAGGGATGATGTGTGCATGATGATCCAAATTCACTCCATGGCCACAGTAATCACGAGCTTTCCTTGTGCAGATGGAAGGAACCGAACAGATGACACTTTCACACTGAATCACACAAAAGATACCTCAAAGTTTACATGAAAAAGAATTTCAGCACAGAGGCTTCCACCCTGCCCTCATCTTTTTCCAGAAGTTTGATTTATACTGGCAAAAAAAAGCAGAGCCCTTGTTACCTGGGCTTGTTGCACTACTACAGTTGTACTACTACAGGACCCTCCTCACTTTCTCCCGTGGAGGAGAGGACCTCCTCACTTCTAAACAGACCACTGTGGCCGGCAAGATCCATTCAAAGGCTTCCCATATTCTGGATTTTCCCTGTCACCGTCCTTATGCCTGC
This sequence comes from Psilopsiagon aurifrons, assembly GCA_025447955.1. Lineage (NCBI taxonomy): Eukaryota > Metazoa > Chordata > Aves > Psittaciformes > Psittacidae > Psilopsiagon > Psilopsiagon aurifrons. The sequence continues at coordinate 19,433 of JAOEHY010017612.1, forward strand.
ATTCTGCACCCACATGCGTATGTACTCCATGAGTATGGGCATTCTGCCATTAGCTCAAGTTTAAAAGACTTGGGTTACCATAACACCCAGCTCTCAGATATGAACAGATGGCATTCATAAATGCACAGAAACAAGAAGGTAATCCTCTAAAGTAAGTTTATTTCTGTAAGCCTTCAGAGTCCTATTAAAATGATAGTATTAATCTACTGATCTGCTGAACAAGAGAAACAGAACAATCTGGCTTGTCCAAGTATCTTTGAGTCTTAATGCGACTTTCAGCAAATCCAAATGTTTATAGAAAACTATACAGTCAGGTTATCAGTTCAGTCTTACTTGTTTTGCAACACTGGCTACTCAAGCTGTTCTCATCTCTTATTTCTTTGAGCATGATTGAAATGTTCCCAATAAGAGGAACCTCAGAAAGCTGCACAGGTATCTCCTCATCCTGTAAGGCACCAAACATGTCTTGCACGATTGCTATGTACTTTGAAATCATCCAGCAAAGTGCAACTGGAGAACACAAATGAATTAAGAGGCATGCACTTTAAAGAACAGACTAAAACCAAGGGTCCCATCCAGCTTTAAGCACTGTGAATCTCTAACAGCCTCAAGCTGACAGCAGCTTGTAGAATGAGGTTCTAAAATAAAGACTCCCGTGTTACAGCAGATGGAACTAAATGACAGAATGTGGATAAATATAGAGGACTAAAAAATATAATATCTATTTGAAGCAAATAAATCACCATGCTTATAGCCATCCAAGGAAAGGTAGCCACTAGAAGGGGCTGACCAGCGTTAGCAAGCTCCTCCTGAGTTCATGCAGTGTTTCCTCAGAAGCAAGGCAAGTTGTTAGGCACTTGACAAGCATCTGCAGAAGAAATGCTCCTAAGACACCTGGTCTGTGGTCATGAGGGTTAGGATGGCATATATGAAAAGCAGAGAACTTCAGACAGGCAGCTCTTCTGTTCATTGACTGCTGATAAAGCTGGATCACATATGCAACATGAGAGCTATTTTGTAATGAGTTGGCGAGCATGTCAGCTAGAACACGTTAGAATTAATGTTAGTGCACTTGCCCAGTGGTGCAGCTCCTAACTGATCTGATGATTCAGTGAAGTACCCCCATGACAGGCAAAGGCACTTTGTCTTTTTCCAATCTAAGTCCACATCAAATTTCATCTCCAAGCTTCAAAAAACTAGTGAATTATGTTGGATTCTTTTTTCATGCTCTTTGTTGATGCTAAAATTCAACAGGAGGTAGAATATAAAGGCAGTCTGACTTCAGAATGAATCTGCCACATTTAAAAGAATGTGCCAGCACTTGTCCATTCAACAGAAGCATAAAGATGCAAAGTACTTGAGGTAAACAAAAGCATCATCTATGTTATGGAGATAGATTCTTGTCAGGTGGGTGCACACTGCTTCAGTGTGGATAGCCAGATGCTCTAGTCATTCTTTTAAAGGACCTAGAACATTCATAATGATTAATCACATTTCTAAAGCAGTAATGTATGCTACCATCTGTTTAACTGAATCTCATACTTACAGACATACACCAGGCAGCTCACACGGGTCAAACATTAATTCCCCCCTTTTCACACCAGAGAACAACTGACTTACACCATTATACGATCCTTCTGGTTTTAGGTACCAACCACTAACAGAGCCATGACTGAGAGCGTGACAGGAGACAAAACTATTTGCAAACGTAGAGCTCTGACCTCAGATCTTGTCTCCTCTATAATTACTTTACAATTTTCAAGCACCCATTCCTTTTTCTGAGACAACCATAGGTATCCTTCTCTAAAGTGAACTATAAGAACAAACTCAACAGGTTATGACAAAACTAAACTGCCCGAGGAGCATTTGCTCACTTCTGTACATGCTTGAGTTCACATGCCCAGAGGCTTCTGTTTCATTCAGTGTAAAAAAGGATTTTGACAGGGTTGTATGTATAATGTATGCATCACGTATCATCCTGTCCACTGCATGAGATTTGTCACTCTGAGTTTTGGATCATCCTATACATGCCTAAAGCCTTTTTCACCCGTTTCCTTGTACTGATTAAGCTCTTAGTTAAAATTACTCAAGAAAAGTAGCCTTAGGGATTTTGAAGATTGTCATCTCTTTCTTCCATTTTGTAGAGATGCTAAAGGATCTGGATTTGAAGTATTACATTTAATGTAAACTATTGAAGCATGCTTTATATTTCAGATTGAAGTTCAAATAGCGTATCTCAGACAGATTTGCACTTTATTAGCATTGCTACTGTGGTTTTTCTCCTTGTTTGTTTGTTTTAGTAGAGCTGTCGCTGAACTAACAAAACCTTTCATGATGCACTCTTGCAAGGAATGGGCTCACCCTATCATCCAGCTAGAAAGAATGATCATTTCTGTTGCACTGATTCTTCCTAAGAGGGAGACAGATTGTTCTAAAACACAACTATGTCTTCAAATAATGTCTGATCCTAAAGTATGTGTCATGTTTCTTACTCAGCTGAATCTGCTATGTGCAGAAAAGGAGAAACTATTTCAATACCATGCTCTTGCTATGAAGATTTGTCCATTTCTTACCCAGATAGCACTCTCACAAATTGGCCTAGTTGCCTGAAGGAAAATTACTGCATTTATTTGCATTCATGAACTTGATGGCTGGTTTATGTTAGAGTGAAACTAAGCAGATTCATTACCTAGGTATTTAAGTCAAACCTTCAGGCTCTTCAGTACTTAGCCATTTTGTTAAACCTGTCTTGAATTTAAACCTTAAATTCAAACTGTTTATTGAAGGAGAATGAGAACATGTGATAACTTCTAGTGAGGTGCTTACTGGCAAATGTTTTGCTTCTCTTCATTAGATGTGGGAGCCTATTTCTTTTTTTGTGTCTTTTCAATTTCCATTTGGTTATGTCAGTATTTAGGAGAACAGCCTTTCCTATCGTAGCTCTGATTCTTCAGCACAACAACAGATTCAGAAGACAAGGTAAGAAAACATGCTGGGGAAGAAACTTGGAATAATCCGAATGTTAACCTTTTCACTAGCTGTCATCATTAGGTACTCAGCACAAGCATCATTTATAACTTCTGCAACCTTAATCTTGAGAAATACCCCTTCTGCACACAGAAGTGAACTATTATCTAAATCTCCCCTAAAAGTATTTCTGAAAGTTACCCTAAGTGAGATGTTCAGCCATCTAAAAATATGCACAAGGCTGAACAGTTCCTCAGTTAGACCTTCACGCCCTGTTCTGATGTCTACAATTACTTCTAAACTTGCAGTAGCTGCACTAGCTCCATGCTGGCAGGAGAATGTACTTCACATCATAGTGTGCAGGCTGAAACTCTATTTGGAGCAGGATAGGAAGTATCACCATTACCACAGTACCATTCTTTTCAGTCATTTGAAATTTAATATTGTGACAAACTCTGGAGCCCTGGCAAGGGAACACATTCAGCTGACAGAGCTGGGCTTGTTCAGCCTGGAGAACAGAAGGCTCTGGGGAGACCTTGAAGCAGCTTCCAGAGCATAAAGGGGATGACAAGAAACCTGGAGAGGTGCTTCTGACAAGGGCTTGTACAGACAGGACAAGCGGAAGAAATACCCAACCTGGAACAGATTGCTCAGAGAAGCTATAGCTGTCCCATCCCTGGCAGTGTTCAAGGCCAGGTTGGACAGAGCTTGAAGCAGCCTGCTCTAGTGGGAGGTGTCCTTGTCCATGGCAGGGGCTTGGAACTGGATGACCTTTAAGGTCCCTTCCATCCCAAACCATTCTATGATTCTAAGATTCCATAATTCTAATCCTCACTGTCAGAGCATAGGATTCTTCATGGCAGAAGAATTCTCATATGTGGACACTGAATGAGTAGAAGAGCTTAGATACTAGCAGATCATATAGATTAATGGATCTGAATGCCAGAAGAGGATTGTGTCAAAATGCAGTTGGATTTGGTTTCCCCTGTAGGTTCCAGATTGTTTTGACTTTTTCCAAAGGGGACATCCAGTCCTGTTAGATATTTTTACAGAAACAAGCAGCTTGCATATAGATCTTGTAATTATTGCTTCTTGTGCAATCTGTTTGGCAAATATCCCTTTACATAAAGAGACCTCTTTAAATAGTTCCTATTCTAAATATTTTAATAATAGAAACAGTAATTGCAGAAAAAAATTGTCTATGATGAATTATTCAGAGGGGCCAGCACCCACCCAAAAGTCATGTAATAAAACAAGTATGCACATTTAATTAAGTCACAGAGGACTTGAAAACTGTATAAGACCTTACACCTCACATAAACCCATCTCTGGCAGACTGTCTCAGACAAGCATAAAATAGAAGCATTGCTCTTACTGAAGCATCAGAGGTTGATGATTACTACAGCTGAAACACAGGACTAGGCCAAACACAAATTGATCTGCTAAGGCAATGTCTTTTCTGAAGTGTTTTGTTAAGTAGGCTCAAAACAAGCAGGTAATTTTTAGAGTTAACTTCAGAAACTTACAAACTGAAGTCATAAAAAAACCTGTTTTCACCCACTCCAGGGCCGTATTTCATCCCAAGCATCCTGACAGTCTTGAGCTTCTCACAAATGACTCTTCCAGTTGGGAATTCTGACTACAAACAATAACCAGTATGGACATATATTAAATGAAACCAAATAGATTTAACATAATATGAAATCTTGGAACATTACAAGGCTTTAATATATATATCTGACACATCTGAGCTGGCACCTTATTCTGTTTCTTCCTGAACAGATGGTGACATTACAGTCACCACAAACACTGAAGAAAAATTGCAAGAAAAAATAAATACTTTTACACTCAAGATTTAGAGTTTGTGTGATGAAAATCATTGTTGGTGCAGTCTAACACTCTATTTTGAAGCCTGTCCATATTTAAAACCCACATCTCAGTACACAGCTTCAAAGCGTAACCATCCAAATACCTATGAATTATTGCAAGCTGGTGAAAATAGAAGTCTCTAAAATGTCATGCTACATTGTCATAATTTCTTTTCCTAACATTTAGTGACTTTCAGACTCCTCCTATAAGGAGAGATTAAAATAACATCTGGATGAGACTACAACCAGATCACCTTATTCTCCTGGAGATTCCGTCAGAAAAGGCACTGAAGCAAGAAAAATTCTCTACAATCTCATGTAGATCCACAGAGATAAAATCCTGAAGGAGGAAACTGATCATAACCCATGATCTGAAAAGGATCCTGTGTGGATTAGAAATTTTGAAGTTTGTCTACATGGATGCTAAAGTCCCTGAACTATCAATGCAAAGCATGGGACTGCGCCCCACATGACAGAATAGGTTGTGTTCTGCCTGACCAAAAGGCCACTGTTGGATCATAAATGCCACCATTGTGGGGATAACTGGATGGCTTTTGAGGAGCCATCAGACTTTGTTAGTTGTTACAGGTAGCACACTACCAGTCATGGGCCCACAACTAAATATTTTTACAGCTCTTATTTTGAATGCTCTATGGTACAGGTCAAAGGAAAGAATTTAATATAGAAAAATGTCTATTATACAAAATAGCAATTCTGCTCTGTATCCCATCAAAGCTGAAACTCATGCAGATAAAATAATTGCAGCATCTTTGCATCTTTCAGATCAAGAACAATTGAAAAGAATAGTGAGCAACGTAATGGGAAATACATAATAGGGAAGTACTAGGGAATGTAAGTAAATGAAATAAAAGACCTCAGGGCTGAAAAGCAGTAAGACAAGAACTGAGGTAAACCATTACAGCATGGGATTAAAATACCAGTTGATCAGGTGATGGCCAGAAAAAAGAGAAGGAAAAAAAGTGCTGTGTAAGGAGAGGCCCCATTTATTACTGTTTGACAGCTAAAGCATTGCTTTCATCCCCCCAGTAACAGATTTTAACAACTGCTAGCAGAGTTCTCTGCAGCTGGAAGGATTATCTGACTCTTCCACAATTCCTGTTACTCAGGTTCATTTCTGAGAGATGTGGTTCATAAACCTAAAGTGATTGGTAGTATTTTTGGGATTGCTTTAATGTAAAATTCACTGCTAACATGATTACATTCTGATCATCTGCTAAAGGAAAGTCTGAGTTAACCATCAACAGTACAGTGTGCTTATGGTTCAAGGCTCCTAGGGATGTTGTAGCAGCTATTGGACCTGGAGGGAATTGGATGCATTTACCAGCTTTGGAAAGCTTCCAGGCTTTACAACTGACGGCTGTTGGAAACACTCCTAAGAGCATCTGGAACTTATAACAATATTTTCCAAAGGTTTGTAGTAGCTCATGCTTCTTGGTCAATTTCCAAAGAACCTGGGCAATTTTACAGTTATTAGAAAGCATGCAAAAGCCACGGGCTGAAATTCATTTCCCTTAAATTGCAAGATTAGATATCTCAAGAAAGAATCGAAGGAGTATGAACTTGGCATACAACAAAATTGAGAGGTCCACCTGTGAGCTGCATGGCTGTGTTTTACACAAACCTGGTTCTATTAGAATGAAGTGTGCATCATCGGTATTATAGACTCAAGTCATGTTCACCTGCCTCCTTAGCTGTTCTGCCACTGTGACTTTCTGTGGGATGTTTCACATTCTACTAATAACACGTAATAGGATCGAATCCTATTTAATGGCACATTTTAAGAACTTCTATGCAATATCTTGAAATTGATAGAACTGCAATGGCTCACCAGTCCTCAGGACACACTTGAAGCTATTATTGCATAACTTTGGGGTCTTATTTCTGTTCCACTTGGCCAGATAGCAATCATTCCTATTTTATATTACAAAAACATACTATTTAACAGTGATCTTTATGTCAGGGATGATTTAGATGGACAGGAGGAGGGGCAGGATAAATTGGTACAAATAGCATGGTAGCTCCCCTGATAGAAAAGCAAGCCAGTAACCCCTGATTAACACTGTTTTTCAAAGGGGAGAAGTTCAAGAGTAAAATAGGAAAAAAAAAAATAATCTGAATATCAGGCACTTTCATTTTACCCCATACCGTGAGTAATGATGCAAACTGAGACGGAAGGCAGCACAATAGTCAGTTTTTCAAATGCTCACATGCTTTGAGACTATATCCCTGCATTCCTAAAATCTGATATAATCTAGTAGTATAGTCTGACCTATATCTTACTATCCACACAATACCCATTCATTGCTAAACTACAGAGTATTTGTACAAAGTGTTACTCTAATTAATTATCCTCATGGCTGCACTTCTACGTAAGAGTTGTCCAAGGGTTAATCCGATGGGTAGAAGCAGTTACCTACAAAGCACCCAAAAAATTATGTATATATAAAACTAAAACGCCAGGAAATGCACCTAAGATTTATACATACTTCCCTTAAATTATGGTTCTGATCTTTCCCTCTGTGGCAAGACTGAGAATTTCTGTCTTACCCCATCTGAAGTATGTCTACATGTGATAAAAACCCTCCTTCAGGTTAACATCTCAGATTTTCACTCATATTGCCCCTTCCTTTCTTAAAAAAGCAAGTTGAAAACAAAAAGAAACACTGCCCTGTTCCTACAATTAGGAAAGCACGCTCTCCGATACCTTGTAAGCTGTATGGACTGCATTATACCCTCTATTACTTACCTAGGAGAATGAACTAAACAAAGAGATAAGGTCTTTGAAGCATGATGAATTACAGTGCCCTTCCCACTACAATATAAATTGTTAGCCAGAAAGATAAGCATGAATCTTGATTTATTTTTGATACAGGAATGACTGCAGCAGTAGTGGTTATTTCAGCTGATCTATCTGTGTTTTCTACTTCCCAAGCAGAAAGGTAGAAAAGTTGTAACACAGTACCTCTTCAAACCAGTAATAGTCTGCAGTAATAGGGCACCTTTTTGCAGTACTGGCTGATTCTGGAAGTTCCTTTGTGAGAGAGAGGTGACACACTTCTGTCTCAATTGCCTGAACTCTGTTTACGGTCAGCTCACATGATGTCCTCCCTTCCTGTATTCAGTCCTAACACCCCAGCCTGTCATAGTCGTGTCTTCCAATTTTCTTCACTGTCCCTATGAACTACAGTTAACAATTCACTTATTCAAGCTCTGAGTACTATAGAAAAGCAACAAATTCAGTAGAACTTGTATCCCCTTTCACTGTACAACGTCTGACTGAAGTATTTGCTTAGTAGATCCACAAAATGTCTGCTTAAGAAATTCTCCTTTTTTCTCTCCAGTTCCATACAGATTTTAGTAATGTTGTACCAAAGCATCCAACTACTACTGTCTTACCTGCCCCATCTCCACTCTACAGAAACCACTGAAGATGTTGCTGCTATGGAACTTCATTTTTCAGAGGCATCTTTTTGTTAGCTCTCTGATAGCTGTCAGAATGTATTTCTTTCTTGCCTAACATTTGCGTGGGTCTTCCATCAAATATTACCTTTCACATTAACCCAGCTGTCCAGATAAGTGGGAGTCTCTTTTTTTCATCCCTTTTCCCACAAACATTACTCTTCCGTCTTTCTGTGTATCTCCCACCTTCACCAGCTTTGATTTGGAAATACATACACACAGACTATATACCCAAATACAAAGATGCTATAGAAACAACTGAGTGAAGAAATCTAGGTGCCTCTCAAAGCACGATCACCCAGAGTTAGACTAGGAAATGTAACGTCTACTTTATTATTGCTGTTTTACACATCGTTGTTAATGTCATCACTGGTTATGCCTCTTCTACAAGTTGGAAATGCTGAGTTTCTTGCATGGAAGATTGTTTCAGAAATGCCATCACTTAAATAATACACAAGTAATACAAGACTGCAGCAAACCAGTGAACATGCAAATACATTCAGTGGATTTCAAGGATAAAGGACACTTGAAGACTCACAATTTTAAGAGAAGATAGTGCATCTGGCTCTATTCTTTACCAAATGAATTGAATGCTTTCTGTAATACTAAATAGTAAATACAATGAAATGTTATCAGTATAAATTTATGAACTGTGATTGCTTTCATTCCCATTTATTTAGGAAAATTTGCCTTGTATTTATAAACATACAGTAATAAATTAAGGTCTTCAGAGATATCCATTCTAGTCTTCCAGCTTTAACTCCATGTTCGTTTAACTGGTTAGGGTATCAGTTCTTATGTAAATAAGATTGCTGTGTCCAAAATTCATAGGCCATTCTCAAGGACAGATAACCAGACTAACTAAACAGAAACAGCAAAACATTCATCCAAATATCAGAAAAACTATTTACTGTTGTTCACAAAAGGACAATACTTGTAATTCTTACATACAGAGCTGACTTGATTTCATTTCTGCTTTTGATGTTAAATTCTATTAAACCTGTTGATGAGTATCTGAACTTTCCTTCCCCCTCTAGCTAAATATGTCTACTCCCACAGATTTCACATTCATGTGTCTGATGAGTTTCCAAAATCCCTGTAGTTTACAGTGTGCATAGGTTGATAACAAAGGATAGGCACCTCAAATACAGGAAGGAATGTAGGAAGTTGGTAACACAGAATTAGTTATTCTAGAGTAGTTCATCAGTATTTACAAAGATGAACAGCCTTTTAAGAGTCAGAAGAGTCACTGTGTGTGCTCAAAGGAATATCAGACATAATATTGGAGTCAGGTAGAAAAGCATTAGACCCTAGGAACTGGATAGAAACTACGTGTAGCCTAGTTCAGCTTGTAAGTTAGGATGCTCTTTCCAAGACCTCAGTTAAAGCTGAAATGGTTTTACATTCGACTTTGCATCTGAGGCAAGAATATTTCATTACTGCTGAGTCATTCCAATGCATTTGCCTGAAATGCCTCAGGGCAGTCCTTTGAATGGCTGTTAAGAAGTTAATTCCTATGCTTTCAGTGGCGGAAAAACCCTAGATTGGCATGGAACAGGTTGATCTTATTTGTCATGTCCTAATGAAATAACAGCCCCCAAAGACATAGACTTCACATTGCTTACTTGTATGCCTACGCAGATTACAGATAAAGCAGGAGAAACACCTAAGCTCGTGTATATCTCACATTTAAAGACCTTACGGTCATAGGCTATTGGCTACTAATTACATGTAGAAAACCTGGAAGAGAGTAGAGTTGAGAAGGTAAGAGCAGTACAAAAAAGCTAGATACTATCAGAAAGGGAAGAGAAGGAAAGAGACCACGTAAATGCTAAAAGCTGCTTTCAAATTCAGAGAAACAAAAGAGAATTAGGAAATTCTGAGCCAGGCTTACGACAAAGCTAAGTGATATTTCCAGCAACAGGCATGCTGTTTGTGAAACCTTTTGTCAAAGAGCATTGTGGTTTGAGGGAAGACTCTTTAAAATCCACTCAGGTTTACTAAAAACTTAATACTCAGAATGGCAGGATTCTGGCAAGATTTTAGAGGTAAGAATCATATATGCTCCTTCTTCTACTCCTGTCCAGGTATCTGTTTTTGACAACATATTAGCCTAGATGGACCTTTAGTTGGACTCAACTCATTTTTACAGCAAGAGGTAGGGGATGCAGCCCTGAAACAAAGTAGTAAACATATAACAAGAAGTAGATGGACAAGAAAATGTCACTGTTCTGCTTTTCTTCTGCTTAAAAAGTGTACTGGCTAGATAAGTTAGAGGGAATACTTATATACAGTAGATATGTGTATGCAATGGGTGCCAGCGATTCACACACGTGCCTTACTCAACACAACATTCAGTGGAGACTGAGGCAGCTGCTTCTAAAACAAGTGTGCACAGTAACAGAGAGCAAGCTGTCTCACTGAAACACATCTGTGGCTTGCTCCTGGTGAAACTTACTGTGCTCACATGGAAAAGGTGTCTCTCTACATTTTCATGCAGAATTTTCATGTAGAGCATCTACATGAAAATGAGCAACATTTTCATGCAGAATAAATTCACGGATTCTTTGCAAATACCCCTAGCTTTGCACGCAAACACTAACAAAAGCAAAAGTGGGTCATATTGTTTAGTTCAAATACAGTAAGAGATGCAGTGATTTTTGAAACTATCAAGAAAGAAACCGAGGGCTGAAAAAACAGGGGAATTTTGCAAACGGCGTAAGAAACTGAGTATGAAAATATTCATAAATCACAGAGGATAAAGAAAATAGGTATGAGTTATAAATACATAACGCTATAAATACATAAATACAAGCATATTTGATTTTGAGATTTTCAGATACAAACCTCAAACTTCCTCTCCTCAGTCTACTGCAGTTTGTTTGTTTTGCATAATAAAATTATTTTGGTTTCTCTGTTCAAACATACTACTATTTCTTTCCTCAAAAAAGCCCACATTCCAGTACAATGACATTAGCTCTGTGAAGACACACAGCTTATTTCAGCTGAGAAGTGTTCTGATCTACAGGAACTAATTAGAGCATTTTCTTGAGCTCGTTCCTTTCTTCTCATTATGGGTGACCAAAGACAACTGCTGAGACATGATTACTGCAAAAGTGTCTGCTAGCAGTGCATTATCTTTTCCAAAATAAATCAGCAACTACTACCAGAGTAAGGGGTAGGGAATGCTTAGAAAAATGGCCACTGGCAGAAAACAGCCCCAAGAAGAGTCGCCTGAATGCCACACAAGCTGCTTAGGAAAAGGCTGAGAGAGTTAGGGTTGTTTAGCCTGGAAAAGGCTCTGGGGAGTCTGTTGCTGCCTTTCAGTACTCAAAGAGGGTTTATAAGAAAGATGGGGACAGAGTTTTTAATAGGGCCTGCAGCAATAGCTCAAGGGGTATTGGTTTTGAACCAAAAAGAGGGGAGATTCAGACTAAATATAAGGAATTAATTTTTTACAGTGAGGGTGGTGAGGTGCTGGCACAGGTTGCCCAGAGAAGTTCTGGCTGTCTCAACCCTGAAAGTGTTCAAGGCCAGGCTGGACAGGGCTTGAAGCAACCTGGTCTAGTAGAAAGTGTCCCTGCCTGTGTCAGGGGTGTTGGAACTGAAGGAGCTTTAAGATCCATTCAACCCAAACCACTCTGTGATTCTACAATTTCTAGATTTCTAAGATGTTGTTGTAACTGATGGGTATTTCAAACAGTGTTTTGAGGCATGTCATATCCTCTGTAAGGCTCAACAGCTGCATAGAGACAGTTCTTGAATTCAATAAATCAGTGTTATTTACAGTTTAGTATACTGGGGGGGGACACACTATTCCTTCATACCAATCTCTACAGCTGGTACATTTGACCTCCAAGAGACAGACAGCTTGTTTCATTTGCAAGTCTTTAATTGCTGTGCAAATAACCAGCAATAATGACATAAGAAGTGAGGAAAAGTAAAGCACAAGTTGTTCATCCAGTTTAAATATGATATCCATACTAATAGTATAGCATTTATGCATTTGTGGTGCTTTTATACATTTCTGATTGTTATGCTTTTTTTTTTTTTTTAATTGTCTGGGTGGCCAAACTTCTAAAATCCTGAATGAAGTTGTCATAGCATCATACTCTTACTGGACTGAACGTCTCATGGAGTCAGCTTGTATGTCAGCACATTAGAAAGACAGAGTAAATCTAATGTGAAGGGAGTACAGAGAGCTATTCACAATATTGGCACTGTCATGCCCCTAAGAAGTATCAGGGTTGCTCTAACTATTCAAGTAGTCTTTCCTGACTATATGCGTCGGACAAAGAGTGGGTTGTTTTGCTGAAGAGTGTTAATAAGACGTGCCAGATCTTAAAAGAGTCAGTCAATGTGACAAATCTTGCAGTCTGAAGAAATGGTCAGGGCAGAATTTAGCTTCAAAGAGCAACCCCACCACCAGGAAGAGGCTCGAGTAATTATAAAATCCATTGTGCTGCACAAGCACACTCAACAAAGAGTAATTTAACTTCCCCAGTCCTTCAAAATCCCATTTGTTTGTACATCCAGAGAATAGTGGGGCTTAAAAAGCATAAATTTTCAAAAGTGACAAATTTAAATCCAAACCAAAATAACAACAACAGGATAAAAGGAAAACATCACACCTGGTTTATGGGGGAGAAAATCAGATAGCATTTTTATATGCAAATGATGAATATCTGTGGGAAAGAATTCAATGTGATGAATGTACTCTGTTTTCCTCTCTGTCATTAAATGAGCTCCTGTGATGCATTTGCCTGTCCTAGCCTTGCAAATTTGCAGCAGCTATATAGGGGGGACAGAGCACAAGGCCATGACTGGTTCACCCATTGACTGATGGATCCTTTTCCTACCAAGGAAGGCATCTGAAAAGAGAAAAGACTCTTTGTCCTGGGTTCAGCAGTAGCAGTCATTTTTCTTCTTCTTAGTAGCTGGTGCAGTGCTAAGTTTTTGACTTTCGGCCTGGGAACAGTACTGATAACACCGATGTTTTCAGGTGCTGCTCAGTAATGTTTACTCTGACCAAGGACTTTCTGAGCCTCATGCTCTG
>JAOEHY010017616.1:0-13319 GCA_025447955.1 Psilopsiagon aurifrons
GAGTGGTATTGGAGGCCCAGAAAAGGGTAGGGTGGCCTGCTAGAAGCATGAAAAAAGACCTAAACAACCACCCTTTTAAAAGTGTGATAATGTATTTTATAGTCAGAAAGTGAGAGGACTGAGAAAAACAAACTAATGTCAACTGTACTCCATTTTTTCTGTTCTATTCCAAATGATTGCATTGGTTTTCTCTGTTATATCATGACAAAACAGGCAAATATTGGCCGTTTTCCACTCAGCACTTGTGCTGACCTTATAATCGGAGCTGGATGTACAGGCAGCATCATTACCTGTGGAGCAATGACCTCCTCTGACATACAGCTACTCACCCACTCCATCAATGCCATCAGTTTTTGCCATTTCCCACCTCAGAATATCCCTCTGCAATGGAGAGTAGCCATTCTGCTCATCAATTTTAACTGCTGAGAAAGCAAAATACACAGATTCTTTCAAATCCCTGGTGGTATTTCAGAGTGTGGCAGTGTATACTTGAAAATTGCGAGCCCTGGCTGCACACAGCAAAAGCCATAGCCAGTTTCCTGCCTTGGCTGGAGCTCCAGGTTCTTAAAATCTCTGGACGGAGGGACCTGATTTTGTCCATTATGAAGCAGTATTAGGAACAGGGATGTTTCCAAGCATGCTACATCTAACCTGGGTAGATGTAAGAGAAGGCTCACTCTGACCAGGACTCCTTTTTTCATTTTGGCATTAGCTCCTTCAAACAAACAGAACTGGGAATGGTCCCAGAGGAGGCAAGAGGGAAGTAAAAGGGAAACTCTTATAGATATGATACAATACAATATACTTTTAATGTGCTTTAATTATTTTTGCTTCATTGTACTTTTCTATTTTCCTCCTGCCACTCTGTCTGCCAAGGAAGATTTATTTTAATGGCCTTTCCTGAAAGTAGATAGAAGAGCAAACATTCTGAATAATGGCAGTATAATCCCCTGCTTTACAGGAGGTTCACATTTGGTTTCTCTTTTGATTCTCAGGCCCTTCACATTAAGACCCAAGCTAGGTTCTCTATCTTGCTTGTATTATGGATTTTGTATTATGGATTTTAATTTCCTGGAAAACCTTTGTATTCTCTTCTTTTTCTCTTGCCACCTATCTTATCTAAATCCTCCAGCCTTTTTAACTCTCATTTACCTTTAGCTAGCCTAGCCAAACATTTGACATTGACTCATGCAGTTCTGGAAAGGGGATAAGCTGTTTTAAAAGTTATTTCTTCTCATTTTCCACCTTGGGCAAATTTAGACCAGCCATAAGCTAGTTTCAGTTTTACTTCTATTTACTTTCCAGCCTAAAATCCTTGATATCCCAGCCTTTGATTTGCACAGTCAAAGGACACTTAAAAATAAAACCATTGTTTCCACTGACTTTCTGAATGCCTGTGAGGATTGATTTTTACGATATGTACTGAGCCAAAAGTATAAGAAGATTTCCCTCCAAAGCTGAGAAGAGCTCGTAACATCTGCTGAGAGAAACTAGTTGTTTCCAGGAGGGAAAAATAAATCAAGGAAGAAAAAACCTGGTTCGAGAGATGGAAAGGGTTGAGGTTTGGTTTTCTCCTACCAGAAACAAGTTAAGCATTTTTCCATTCTTAGCTGAAAAGATGTAAAGCAATTTCAGCATTTAGGTCTTGCCTTGCAAGTCTGAAACAGCAGAGGACAGCTTGACCAGGTTGTTCTACATAAAGGAGTTTTTTCTGACTGAAATCTGGTAACTGGAGAGATAAAAAATACAGACCGATCAAACCAGGCAGACAAATCGGCCCCAGCCATCAGTCAAACGTCAGAAAAGAGTTTGGCTAGCCAAAAGGGAGCTTTTGGCAATGCCGGGGGCCCTCAGGTGCCTGCACAACTTGGGCATGGCAGGGACCAACTGCAGGTGGGTCAGCGGCGCCTCCACACATCATCTGCCAAAGCAGAGCAGTATCTATGCTGATGTGGAAGGCGGCTCTCTACACAGAGTACGGCCGTTCCCCCGCCCCGCTCCGTCAGAGGGATGGGGCGCTCGCAGCAGAAAGTCGCTCAACCCGGAGAGGACAGGCAAAAGGAGTCGGGCAGCGACACCCGGCGGCGGCTCCACGGCTTGGGACAAGGGCCCTCAAACGAATTAGCAGAGAAATCCAGCCTCCTGCATCCCGGCCCGCCCGGGGGAAGACGTGAGTCTGATGATAACGCCGCTGGAAAATAATGCTGCCGGCAAGGCGTAAAGGTCTTCGGCTCTTCTGCCTCAGTTACCGCACAGATGCTTGCGTGCATAAAAGAGTCTAAGCTTTAGTGAAGATTAAGGAACTGAAAGACAGCTCTGTTTCATTCCAGGCACACACAACTATGAAAAGCCAGATATGAAATGTGGCAAGGAAGACTGCATAACACTACATTAGTGTTAAGGTTTGTTTCGGAGCAGTGCTGCTACACTTGCTCATTTGGGTTAGATGGGAAATGTTTTTTATTTGAAGTTACCAAATAATGCAGCTTTTTCCAAGAGGATTTTGTCTCTTCTTCTTATTGAGTATTGCAATGGAGCGAGTGGCGGGTGTCAGGGTGAGTTTTGTGGTCAAAGCTTTTGTTGTCTTCTTCTTTTAACCCTCTGGCTTCCCCCATCAGCAGTGGTGCTCCAGGCCAGCTCTGCCATGGTTCGGATGGGTGACCCTGGACCAGACACCAAGAAAAGAGCCATTGTGGGAGCTTTGCTGGGAGCCTCCCACTTTGCCCAGGGGTTTCATCTGAGCCCAGGCTCTCATCCTTGGCCCTGCAGCTCTGCCTGTGCCTGGCCAGGTGCCTGTCTCTCCAGACCCTGAGGTCTTTGCCTCACAGCTGCCTCCTCACTGCAGACATCTCTGGGAATCACAGGACTCCTGGCTGCACTCAGGATCACTGAGCACTCTCTGCTTGCCTTGCACAGGTATAGTGGGGCTGTCCTGTGCCCACGAGGATGCTGCTCTGGGCTGCTTGCTGTCACCCTCAGCTTCCAGCTCCTTCTCCTATTTCTTCTCCTCTGCCAGCTCCCAGGCACTCTCTAGATCTTCATATTGTACCATGAGTCTGTCAGTAAAAAAATAATTCTAGACTGTATTTCTTTTGGTACATTTAGTGGGAAAAATCCATGTCCTTTTATTTGTGTTATTATTTACTGTCATTGCCAGTCCAGTTCCTGACTGGCAGCTCAGCATAGCTCAGGTGGTGTAATGTAAAGACACCTTTTCCAGTGTGCCACTACCTTGTTTAAATCAGTTTGGGTTAGGATGAGGTAGCCTGTGATCTGCTGTAGGTGTCATATATGTTTTCCGGAACCTGAGAGTCAGCATAACATGGAAGAGTTTGAATATTGTCCCCTTTTCTCCCAGCCTTTTCAGCAAGACAGTAAGTACAGTTTGTCACTGAGCCCCAAATCCCTCTAAGTAAGTTTTATTTAATCCCTTTATTTTTTGTAAGGCAAAAACCTCAAACCACAACATGTTTAAGTTTCTGGATTAATAGTGAAATATGAGATAGGCATAGACTAAAAATCATAAACAGCTGTCTCTGGGAAGTATTTTCATATTTGAATTATCACTGGACTGGTAGCCTTTGGCATTAAATGTGAAGAATGAAGCCCAGTATCTAGTAAAACCAAAGACAATATTAAAGCATTGAGTTAGTATAAACCAGCCACTGGTGTACCTCCTTCAGCACAACACCTTGATACAACTGACCATTCCCCGACAGCTGTAGGAGCCTGCGGTGGAGCAGCTACACCCTCAAAAAGGTGCAAAGCCTCAGGCTGAGGTGACACCCATCATGGGAAGGGCCAATGCAAAGCCTATAGACCTGCCTGGAAAACAAGTGGCATGCAGATCCTTCGCCAGATGGTTGGTGAATTTATTCCCTCAGCAGTTCTGTGGTTCTGTCAAACCAGAACATCACTGTACACATCTGGGGATGTGCATACTGTGCAGTACTAGTGCTGCCACAAATTGCCCACCCACAAAAGAGTGTTTTCCTGCCATCACTGAGACGTTTCAGGTGCTTGTATTATCTGCAACTGTATACTCCTTTCGAGCCTACTTCTGCATACTTACATTGCACTGCTGTGGCCAGCAGGACAAGGGAAGTGATTCTCCCCCTCTACATCACTCTCATGAGACCCCCCTGCTGTCATGTGTCCAGCTCTGGGCCCACAGCACGGGAAAGACACAGACCTGTTGGAGCAGATCCAGAGGAGGGCCACAAAAATGGTCAGAAGGCTGCAGCATCTCTGCTGTGAAGA
Source organism: Psilopsiagon aurifrons (assembly GCA_025447955.1). NCBI lineage: Eukaryota > Metazoa > Chordata > Aves > Psittaciformes > Psittacidae > Psilopsiagon > Psilopsiagon aurifrons. The sequence continues at coordinate 4,261 of JAOEHY010017616.1, forward strand.
CATGCTGAGTGAGTGGAGGTTGTTTGGACTGGAGAAGAGAAGCTTCCAGGGAGACACTGCAGCCTTTCAGGATATAGAGGGGGCTTGAGAGAGACTTTTTACTAAGACCTGTAATGAAAGCACAAGGGACAGTGGGGTTTGAACTGAGAGAGTATATATTTAGATCAGTCATTAAGAAGAAGTTCTTTACTGTGAGGGTGCTGAGACAATGGGATAGGTTGCCCAGAGAAGCTGTAGCTGCCCCATCCCTGGAGCTGTTCAAGGACAGGTTGGATGGGGCTTTGAGCAACCTGGTTTAGTGGAAAGTACCCCTGCCTATGGCAGGGGATTGGACTAGATGTTCTTTAAAGTTCCGTTTCAACCCAGACTATACTATGATTCCTTCCATGATTCCATTTAACAGCTAATGACTTCATACACATTGAAGGAGTTTCAGCAACTTCCTATGTATGTTCTTCACACATGTAGATAAAAAGGACTTGCTTAGATGTGCAGCTGAGCTGGATACACAGTTACCACAGCCCAGCTGGCAGGGGTGAACTCACTTGCTGTCATGTGCCTCAGCCCAAGGGAAAGTCTAAATTCTTCCTATTTATTACTGACATTAGAAGCTGTATGAACCCATCCTAGTGTAAGCACATACAGGGGATTTTTAACTTTGTAGAATGGAAAATTTTCATGAGCTTCAGGTAGGAATTATGGACAGTGTTCTTGTACACTTGAGTCACTGTATCTAATAGCTGCGAAGGCAAAAATGGTTTTGAGTGGGAAGCATGGGACTGGAAACCACAAGCTGAATGAAAACCATATGAATCAAGGGGCTCAGAGGCTGATGCAGTTACAGTTACAGTCTGTCTTGGTTAGTTATCCTCACAGGTCAAATGGAATAAATTCCTTGATTTCCACAGGATTTCTCAGGATTTCTTCAAAAGAGCAGAATTTTAGCAAGACTTCCAGACGGAGAAATACAGTGTCACAATAAAAAGCACCCTAAAATGAGCTGAACTGCTGTGTTTTGCACAGCTACTAGTGGGTGGAAAAAGCCTTGGTGGATAATACAGATGGCAGGTCTGTAAGCTTCAATAATTAAAAGATTAAGAATTTATAATTTTGTGTCAAATTAAGATAAGCATTCTCAAAGGAATATGTGGAAAAAGATCCTTGACTTCCTGAGGAAGAAGCATGGTTACTGAATTTCGGGATATCCATTTTGTGCAATCCTTTGGGACTTTCTACCTTTTTTTGACATTAACAATAAAAGCTGCTCTTTCCATTTGAGTTAAAACCAACCATCTTTGCGCCTAAGGGTCTTCCCTCTGAGACAGAGATACTGTGTTTCCAATCTTCCTACTTCTCTGGCATTTTTAGTCCATTAATCATATGACTTAGCACTCCTATAGTGCTAAATCTCCAAAAATCCCTGCTACCATGAGGGCCTTCATTCTATAAATGAATTTAAGTAGGTCAATCACTGGAAAGCAGCAGGGCTTCCTCAAAACGTAAGTGGGTCTGAAGCCTGAGATTCAGTCCCTCCTGGTAACAGTGTTGTCCTCTATACATTTTTACAGCTGGAAATTCTAAGATGTAGATGATGGTAAGGAAGAGCCATCTACATCTGTGACAACTTTTGAAACCTCTCGTTGCCTAAGAGGGGAAAAGAAAGCCCTTGCTGAGCATTGTAATTTGCTTTACTGTCCTTTAAAAGCCACATATAAAGCTCTTTGTGACAATTATTTAATGACACTATTTACGCAAATACAGACAAAACACTGATGGTACCTCATTCCCCATAAAAGTTGGTAAGGGGTTTCCCAATAAACTATTACAGCTTTGATTAATACCTGAAAAAGTCCTTGAAGGGGAATATGGAACTGAAATGAAATGTCTTTTTTCCCCAAAACCAAATTGTTTTATATCGTTGTATTAACATATGTTCAGACATATGTTTTCAATTACACTGACGTCTAACTGCCTTGCCTGGTGTTTCTTTGCTTTACGGGAGTTGTAGTTTATGTTCTGGTTTTGCTTCCTCAGAGACCTCTCCCCTCTGCCTCTCTCTTCTGGCTGGGCTGGCTGGGAGATATATGAAGGTTATACAGGGCCATGCATAGCAATGCAGAAATACAGTTCAGTGAAATACTTATGGCTTCCAAAATATTTTGTTCAATGAAAAATTATCTTCAGCTCTCCATCCCAAGTTGAGAGAAAACAAGACTATAGAATCACAGAAAGGTTAGGGTTGGAAAGGACCTTAAGATCATCTAGTTCTAACCCCCCTGCCATGGGCAGGTGCACTTCATACTAGACCATGTTGGCCAAGGCTCTATCTAACCTGGACTTGAGCATTGCCAGGGATGGAGCACTTACCACTTCTTTGGGCAACCCCACAACCCAGAAGCTCTGTTTTCTGTTTGTCTCAATTCCCATTCAATGCCCAAAGGTGTGGTGCCTTGTTGCTGTGTCCTGGGTTCAGCAGTAGCAGTCATTTTTCTCCTTCTTAGTAGCTGGTGCAATGCTGCATTTTTGACTTTTGGCCTGGGAACAGCACAGATAACACTGATATTTTTAGTTGTTGCTAAGTAATGTTTACTCTGGCTAAGGAGTTTCTGAGCCTCATGCTCTACCAACTGAGGAGGGGAAGCCAGGAAGAAGCAGATGGGACACCTGACCCAAACTAGCCAAAGAGGTATTCCATACCACAGCGCATCTTGCCCAGGATGTAAAAACTAAGGTCAGGGACCCAGAAGAGGCGAGTTAACTGATCGATCGGGCTGGGTGTTGGTGGTGAGCGGTTGTATTATCTTCCCTTGTTATTTCCCTTGTCATTATTATTACTGGTGGCAGCAGCAGTGGTTTGTGTTATACCTTAGATACTGGGCTGATTTTATCTTCAACCCGTGGGAGTTACATTCTTTCGAGTCTCCTCCCCCATCCCTCTGGGAGCAGGGGGAAAGAAAGAGGGGGGAGTGCGTGAGTGAGCTGCGTGAGTTAGAACCGGGTTTAAACGTGACATACTGCTTCTATTTTTGGCACAACATTAATTCTATTTCTTTTTCAGGGGGAAGAGGAATATGTATTCTGGAGATTAAGAGCATTGTTTTGAGAAATTATGCTGGGTGTTTACATTCATAAGTGTTCAAGATACAGTCTTGCTTTCAGAGGTAACTTTCAGTTTGCAATAGCTTACAAACTGAAAATAGAAATTGGGGTCCTAATTAGTTGTTAGTTGACTTTCTAAATGACTTCATTAGTAGGATATCAGCTGTAAGTCAATTCTGTTCTGAAGTCTCAAGCCTCTTCATAGATATGATTAATTTGAATTTCAAAGTGACTCTCAAGTTATTTTAAAAGAAATTTGTGTATCTATATGTAAGGACAACATTATATTTTAAGTTTTTCATAACTGAGGCTCTTAGGATTTCCAGGTGTCAGTGTTTCTCAGTGGGCTGTGTGATTTTGGTGGGGTTTTGTTTTGTTTTCTTAAGAGGTGGTAAAAAAAAAGAGATATGCAATAAGTTCTACTCTCTGAAAAGAGATGCTGTTGAAGAGATTTTCTGAAAGCTGCCTGGGATTAGCATTATAATGGATTCTATAGATAACAAAAATAAATCTAGGGTTTAAATAAGCATTGCTTCCATGGTTAAAGCAATTTATTCTCATGTCTTATAGAAGCATGGCTCAATCTAGCTTTGGATATTAAAGAAATATAGTTCAAAGACTCACTGTTAAATATTTAAAATTCACTTCTTCAGATCAAGACCATCTAGAATTTTGCAGTAAGAGCAATGCTATTAACCACATCAGGCTGCTATCAATTTTCATACCAATCATTAATATTCAAGTAATATATATTGTGTGCTGGATGCTGTCCACATGCATGAGAGGATGTTTGTCTTTTCCCAAAGATCTTGGAGTCACTTATGAAAAAAGCATTTTATTTTCTGAAGCCTGAATAGCCCCTTCAAACATCTGCATGCTGTTAAACAACACAGAAAATAATAATGGCTATAAAAATAAAGTAATGAGCTGTAGCCTCCTCCATACCTGGCTTTAAAGGCACAGGGCCCCTTCCCCACAGTCACTGAGACTTTTGTTTTTAAAGATCAATCTCTTCACACTGGAGCCAACAACAGGCTTATTTTTGTACTTGTATTATGACAGAGAGAAAAGAGAAGCTCACTAACAGCTCTTATTTGGACTGCAGTTCCTGCAGCCTGACTAAGATCTTCAATTGCTTTTTTTCATCTCAGGAGGAGTAGGAAAACTTGCTTCCCCACATCCAAGTGCAGTCCCAGCTGCTGCTTTCCTGCTCTGTCAATATATGTTTCTGTGCCAGTAGGACTGATAGCAATGGTTTTCCAATGACAGCATTTCCCCTAGTGCCTTATATGCTCTGTATGTTCTGCCTGTAAACCTTATGGAATAATACTAAGATGGATTCAGACCATTTGTGGCAGAAGGGAGGATAGAATGGGGGAACTAGGCAGGAGGAAGAAAGCAAGAACCCAGACTGCTGCCTGTTTAATAGCTGGACAAAAAGTATGTACCATACAGCATTGGTTTATTTAAGCTCAGCATGGTGATTTTGATCATGCAGCTCACTACTGCAATGATGCAGTGTCAATGAGAGCTTAACAGCACTGAAGTCCACCTGAACCATCTTCTGTAGAGACCAGCAATCCTTAACACAAAACCTTAGCAGACGAGATATAAAAGAGGTGTGGGATACATTCACAGAGGTCACAGAGTGTACTGGAGACAGAAATGGTACCATCTCCAAGTCTAGAATATTTTGTGTTATCTCCGCTGCAGCTCCCCAGAGCAGAGCAGGCTTGATTACTGTGTGAATGAGGAATGCTGCTGGACTGCTAGTCCTAATCACAGCCCAAGGGCAACATGACAAATAGCATCTTCTACCACTTTATTTGGTGCAGTGGACAATAATTTGACAAGTAAAAATTGATTTTCCTCTTACAAACACCACATGAGCAACCTGGACATCAATGAAACATTATATTTCTCATCCCTTTCTCACTGGCAAATTAACTGGGAATTTCCCCTTCTTCCCCCACTGACAAACCAGCTCTAGCAACTACCCATATGCAGCTTAAAAGATCTCTGTACCACTGCTCATCATAACAAGGCAGTCAAATTTTAAATGGCATGTAACTCAATGATTTCTTTTATTTGTCTTTATTTTGTTCTAAAGCCAGTGCTGTTACCTCCTAAGGACTTTCAGGAAATGTGCTGTTGTGACTCAAGTAGGAGTCTGGAAGGAGGCTGGGAAGGTGAGCAGTAGTTGGGATACTCTAGCAAGAGAGCAGGTTTTGCCTCACTCATCGAATGGCAAGGTAGAATCTCTGGGAATCAGCCATAAAGCAGAAAGATGCTCAAGAAATGTGGCTGATTTATAAAGAGGAGTTCTAGAGACCTCAAGGACGCATCATCCCATTGTGGAGGAAGACAAGGAATTTTACAAGCTGCGTTTCATGCTCTGACATAAGAGAACTTTTAAAAGCATTGGTTAGGTACCTGGACACTGAACACAGAAAGCCAAAACTCAGCTTGAGCAAAAGTCAGCAAAGAGCATTAAGGACATGGCTGGTTACATGGGTGAGGAGGGGGTGGTGGAAATGCCTTGATTTTTGGGAGGTTTCCATATGGTGTATGGTGTTTCCTATAGCATTCTCATTTGGAAGGTAAGGAATATAGGGTAAACAAAGGACTGCTGGAAACTGGCTTAATTATAGTAAAGTCATCAGTGGCTCATCACCTCATTCCATTGTGGCTGGAAATGGGCAGCCCAAAAGTCAATACAGGGTCTGATAACTGTTCACCACCTTTAGTAGTGATCAGGAGGAGAACACAGAGTACACCCTCAGCACCTCTGCAGGGAGCACCGTACTAAGGAAAGTGGAAGAGACAAATGGCGGAGCCTCAATCCAGAGAGACCTCACCAACCTCAAGAAAGTGACTGACAAAGACCTGTTGTGGGACCTCAGCAGGGACTTATGTAAAGTCCCACACCAGGGCAGCAACTGGCTGAGCAGCTATTCTGCTGAAAAGGACCTGGGGGTTGTGGTGGATGCCTGATTGAATACAAGCTGTCAGGGCGCCCTCACTGCAAGCAAGGCAAACTGAAGAGTAGATCACATTAGGAGAAACATGGTGAGCAGACCACACTAAGTTCCTGTCTCCTCTGCTCAGTGCAGCTTGGCCCACACCTGGAACACTAAGTCCAAAGAGGGATGTGGAGAAACCAAGAAGGTCCATCAGAAGGCTACCAGATGGTAAGGAGCATAAAGCTCATGTCCGATGAAGAAAGATTGAGAGAGATGAGCATGTTTACTGTAGCAAGGAAGAGGCTAAGTTGTTACCTAATAGGTATCCAAAAAGCCCTTGAAAGGCAGAGCCATTCTTCAATAGTGATTGAACTGAACAGTGAATGTCTGCCTGCACTAAGCTGTAGCTATCTTCCATTCTGACTCCTGGATAGACCTTGGACCTATGTTACAGCCTAGTGTCTGGTCCTATCTCCTCATCAGACTTTCTATATGGACCCTGAAGCTGGTTCACTGTAACACCTGGTCAAGGGCTGTTAATGGACACTGCTCAGGTCCTGTGGGATTGTGCAGGAGCAGTGGGCTGGTGAGGGCATTGATTGTGCTGTGGTGGCCCTCAGCTCCTGCTTTGTGCTTGCTCAGAGAGTAGTTTCTTCCCCTGTTGGACCTAGATTTTTCATGGACCTCTGCTTTCAAGGCCAGAATCAACAAATTATATTACAGAATATTTTGTATTTTAAATTGTATTTATTACATGGCAATTTCTGCTTGTTTTAAATCTTGCATCTTCATTCTATAGCTTATTTTGTGATTAAAACCCCACAAAATCTTACTCAGTAGCTGTTGCAGCAGTTGAGCATGGAGCATTGTGAATGGCCCTTACTTCTTGATAAGAGTGAATTTGGATGCCCACCAATTGCTTCAATGCAAATTAACCATTTGGCTACTGACGATAGATGTTTGGAAGGGGAGGGAATTTGCAAATTTCTAAAGCAGAATCAGTCTTCTCTGAGTGAATTATCATTTTGATGTCACAAAGCACTGATGCCTGAGGAAGTTCAGCCACTTTTCCTTCCTTTCCTATGTACCCCAGAAAGCTGGAAGAGAGAGGCACAGAGAAAAATGAAGAAAAAAATCACTTCTCTAGAAAATGATAAGATACTTTGGTCCCGCAATCTCCTTACCTATGTCCTATTATGAGTACCTTCAGAACTGATTTCATTCACAAACAGACCCCAGGACAGCAGCCCAATATCTCTCCCTCTTTGTAAATTCTTACTTTAAAAGCTCCATTTCCCTTGTTTTTCACAGTGTCTCGCAGCATGGTGTGCTAGGCTCCAATATTGTGCAGATGGCAGGGCAATGGATTCATGTCTTCTGTAAAACAACCACCTCTGAAATCCAAATTTCACCCAAAGCCTTTGTGGTCGCTCTCTCAGACCTGCAGCAACTCCCTGTTTTACTTAGATGGGAGTTGCAAGTGTTCTTGTCATTCTCAAGTCTAGAGTGTTTATTTCAGTGAACCATGGCACTTAAATATGGTCTTTCTTCTGCTGAAGTCGCACTTACAGCCTAGAGTTCAGCTTAAGAAATTCCACAGCTGGGTACGGATGTGTCCAAAAACATATCAAGCTTTAGGCACCATGGTTTTACAATCACACTTTAGAGAAATGAAATTCTTTACTGAATTATTGTGTGGACAATGTGTTACTGTTTCAAACAGAGTTCATCCAGAAAAGCTAGGTAGAGATTCCTGGAGAAGAGATGACCTGAAACAGAAGGTAACAGTAGAGTTATTACTGCAAGACTTAATGTTTTAAGATGAGAGGTAGGACTATTACTGCTGTAGAAAAGTAGGAAAGCAGAAAGGTGGAAATAACTGTAGTGGAATTTAGTCACATCCAAAAAAGTGCATTTTGAGATTTAAATCATCCAGATCTTCACTTTCGGCAACAGAATGACATCCTTACATCCCTTTTCCTCACTTAAGCACAAAAGGGCAGTAGTGCTGTGCTGCTTTGCAGGGGCCGTGTCCTGGCTGGCCACTCCAGCTCTCTGTGCCAGGCTCCATCACAGCATCCGTGATGTTGTGATGAGAAGCATGGTGGCTGACAGCATGGTGGGGAGGCTTCTCAGTTTTGGTGTAGGGGAAGACCCTTTCTTTGGGGTTTTCCACTGTGAATTTGGGCTTTTATCCAACCAGGCGGCCTCATCCCACAGCAATATATTTCTTAATATGGCATGTGATTATTAAGATTCTTAGAGAGCCCGACATCACTTCCAAGTGCTTTAATCTGCTGTTTACTAAGGTGACACAGCTGCTTTTAGAATCATAGCATTGACTAGGTTTCAAAAGACCTTTAACGTTATCATGTCCAGCCATCACCCCAGGGCTGCCAAGTCCACCACTAAACCATGTCACTGAGGGCCTCATCTACATGGTTTGTGAACGCTGCCAGAGACGATGACACCACCACTTCTCTGGACAGCCTGTTCCAATGCCTGAGCACCCTCTCTGTGAAGAAATTGTTCCTAATATCCAATCTAAACCTCCCCTGGTGCAGCTTGAGGCTGTTACCTCTTGTCCTGTCACTGGTTACTTGGGAGAAGAGACCGAGCCCCACCTCACTACAACCTCCTTTCAGGCAGTTGTAGAGAGCGATAAGGTCCTCCCCGAGCCTTCTCTTCCGCCGACTAAACAATCCCAGCTCCCTCATAAGAGTTGTTCTCCAGACCCATCTTTTGATGGCTTACTGAAAGTCGGGGGGACTCAGTAAAAACAGGACCCAGGCTCCAAGGACGCTCATGATTTTGATTTATACTTCTATTTTAAATTTTTTATTTAGCTTTCTTTTCTAATTTTTATTTTAGCTTTATTTTGTAATTGTTCCTTCGGTTTCCTCCGCAGAGCCCCCCGCCAGGCCCGCGCTCCCCAGGCAGCGGCGGCCCGCGGCGCCAGGTGGCGCCATGGCGGCGTGCTCTGCCGCGGCGGACGCG
>JAOEHY010017620.1:0-11313 GCA_025447955.1 Psilopsiagon aurifrons
AAAAAAGGCAACAAAGCACAACCCCCACACTCCCTAAAAAGAACAAAACGAAAACAAAAAACAAACACCAGAAAAACCACACAAACCAAAGAACCCAATACTGAAGAGTGTGGGGTCATTGGCATTATGCATCCTTCTCCCAGATGGTAGCCTTTGTAGCACTACAGGAGCTGAGCCTGAGGCTCTTTCCATTCCCTTTGCTTCTTGCGGGGGAGTTTTGTCTCACACGGCTCTTCCTGCAGGGAATTGGGCACCCATGAAAGCTGTGTGAGATATCGTATGTGCAAGCCACTTGCCCTGAAGTCACTGGGACCAGGGTGCAGTTTGGCCCTATTGAAATTTCAAGTGGGTTTTGTGAGGTTTATTAGAAATACACTTGTCCTTGAGCTTCATTTGCATAAAAATAGCCTGGTTTTCTCAAACAATTGCTGCTAACAATGTAGTTATGTGTGAGGTGGTCTCCCTGTTTCAGCCAAAGAAGTTGTTAAAGGATTTTGGTACTTTGGCATATTTCTTTCCCTCACATGCTTCTTAGATGTACCACATGCATAGCAGAGCTTCTGAAGAAAAGTTAATGCCTTTGCCTCTAGTGGTGTTTCTGAAATGTGGAAAAAGAAGAGGCCGTTCATTCTGTAGGGACATGGTGTCATTAGTACTGTGTGTTCTGCCTTGCTGGATGATTGAAATACTTACCAAATGCAGTTAAATTATTCCACTTCACTTTTGCTTCAGTCTGAAAACACTGGGAATCTGGTTACAAAGTACTAAATGGGCTGGTTTTTTGTTGGATGCTGGGAGGTACAGTGTCTCCTTAGTGTTCTCAAGTGATACTTGAATTTAAAAATAAATAATCGGGCCCAAATTAACTATTCTCTGAGGCTTTCCAGTGTGCCCCATCTTCTGTTTTGTTTTGAATATTGCAAGGAATACGGTTGCCCTGTCTTGAGCAGTGCTGAATGCATTGATGCTTACTAACAAGAACCAGTTGTAATTTGATTGGAGAATGAGGTATGTTTACAAGTGTGTCTAAAGAAAATTTGATTTTAAATGAAGTTTCGAAGAACAGTATTGGCCTTATTCACTCCTATGGCAAGTTTCAGATGCTTCAAAACAAAACCCACTTACTGTACTAAACTTGCTGTATTTAAGTACTGTACAGTAATAATCTGCAGTGTAGTGTCCTTCTGATGTTCTGTACTGTACCATATCATATTTTGTTGTGGTTAGATCTCTCTGATATTACTTCCCCATTCCATGTTGGTCTAAACAACAGGGGCCTTACAACCTTAAAGATCAAGCTGTGTTTCCACTGGCTCCTGTGCTGTGGCATACCGGCATGCTGAATTACTGTAGGAATGAATGTAATGTGATGGCCTGTGCTCTGTGTATCCATTTTACATTCTTAGTTAGCAGAAGAATACTTGAATGTGAGAATTATTTTCCTAGAAGAACCAGCTGCATTTTTATTCATTTTTTTTCCCAGCCTGCCATGAAGAGTGCATAGTTTAAGCATATTCTCTAAATCTCTTATAGTGTATTAGGAACGTTCTTAATGAACAAATGAACTGTTGCTAAAAAGCACTTCCAGATGTCTTCATACTTACGTCAAAAGTTCATGCTGATGAAGAGACAGCTGATTTACAGAAAAATCTTTCCATTTGAAAATTGTCACTAGAGACCTTCATGTATTTGTGCCTGCCCTGCTATATAGTTTCAAGGAGCAGGTTCCAAAGTGATGGTATGTGTGAAATGTCATGCAAATTAGCTGTCTCTCCGAGCTCCATAAACAAAATGTAAAACAAATTTTCTAGTATAACCAAATTACAGAAGTAGTTTCAGTAAAAATATCTTATTCTATTAGACTGAACAAAAGCAGTGTACAGTGGATCTCTGAGACCTGGATGCATTTTGGAATGAGTTATACTATCAGCAGTACTACTTCTGTTAGGTTCCAAGTGTGGAAGTGTATGTTTACAAAATACATGTCTTACTAAGGCACTTCTTTTGTTCCTGTAATGTGAAGCTGGAAGATACATAGTCCTTGTTTGTAGAACACAGTATGCCTCTAGTACAGAAGTTAGAAGAACGTGGATAATTTCCTGCTGTAACTTTATGTGAATTCTTGTTTGGTTTTGACTGATGTTCCTGTCTGATGAGCCGTACATTGCAAGGTCTGATTTTTCTCCTACAAAAGACCTCTTAATGCCCTTTGATTGAGAAAGTTGGCTTGGTACCATCTTTCAACTACTTCAGATGGGCCATGCCAGCTCCAAGGTCCTGTGTCAGGAGTTCACTCTGCTGGGTGTTAGGTGTAGCTGGGAAGCAAGCAGAGTAGACTTTGAGGGGAGAAAAAGTGTTACAGTATAGAAGTTTGCAATTAGTCATCGGCTGTTGCATTTTTAATAGAAAACATAATTTAGCAATTTTTTTAAAATCAGGTGCTCTGTGGATGTGTATAGTCTTAAATCCCCACTGCAAGTTGGAGCAGAAGTCCAGTTGGCTAAAACAGCTGAAAAAATGGAACAGTGTGGATGTTTGTCCCTGGGAAGATGGAAACCATGGAAACGAACTGCCCAATTTAACCAATGCTTTGCCTCAGGGTGCAAATGCTAACCAAGGTGAGCCTAAACATATGCACTGACTGCAACGTATAATATAACCTCTATCTTATACACTCTAGCCTTGCAGAATTCAGCACTCTTTCCTGGAACAAGTAACTTTCTTGTTGAGGATTGCCCAGCCAAAATTATTTTCACTAATACTATCCTTGCAGAAGGGATAAATAGGTGGGGTTTTTTTGTGCTGGGGCTGCAGTGTTTTTACAGCAAATATTTGCGTTTAGTTAGTTCTTCTAACTTTTCACCTAGTGCTTCTAAATACGTGTTGCATGAAGACTGGATGTCCTTGAAGTATGTCATGTCAAAGCCAGTTGTTTCTTTGCTTGACTATAATCTTGCATTCGTTCTGGTGTTGGGCCTTTCATTTTGTTTGCAGTTACAAGGCCTTTGATACCTATTTAAAGAGGGATCTGTTGGAACTGCATTAAAGTTGAGTGTGTGAGAAACTAAAGCATCAATCTGTGGGATGTGTTCTGTCTATGCAGTGTGCATTGCCAGGCGTGGGGGGGTTGTAGAGGCAATACTGGCCTGAGAGGAGGTGCCTTTTCTTACTCGTTATCAGGCCTTCTAATCTAAAATGCAATTACCAAATCTGACAGTAGCCTTTTGCAGTCCTCCTCAAACAAAGATAGCTTCTTTGCTAGTAACTGGGGACAGTGCAGGATATTTACCTGGGAAAAAACCCTCGTAGTCCTTAAAAACCTCAGTGCTTTGATACCTATTTCATATAATCACTAAGAAGTTAACAGTCTGTGCTCAGGAGATGGCAGGTTTGGACTTAGATGGGTTTTTCCTTGTTTGTTTTTCTTGAAAGATGACCTCTGAAAGAAGCAGACATGGTTCAATTTTAAATCTCTCAGCTAGCCAGGGAACAGAAGTTAATTCCGCATATGAAATCCTATAGAGGTGTTTTGCTTTCTTCATCTTGTGATGTTCAGCCCAGCTTGGGCAGTCTAGTGGTAACTCTGACACAGCTTTTCAATGGTAATAGACATAGTGCCATGTCAACAGCGTGATTTTGCTGTGGAAAGATGTCAGGTAAGGATTATGTCAGTCTCAAGGCCTCAGTACCTCACTTTCTCTACAGTATTTGTATATTTATGACAAGAATTATATAAGTGCTCAAAGTTAATGTCACTTCTGAAAAATCTTTCATGCATTGTTTATCCATTGCCTCATTCCTGGCAGTTCCGGGTCTGAGGAGGAAAGAAGCTGGGGATGCTTGAGTAGCTGTGTACCATATACTTTCTAGTGTGGGTTTTTTTGGAGTTTGTATATGCTGTTAATGTTCTTAATCTCTAAAGTTTCATCTGCAAAGTCATGTTTAGCATCAGCCATGCTGGTTTGTAGAGTTCTCTGAATGCAAATTGAGTGGTGCACACTTTCACCTATTGGGTAGTGGTAGGATGTGAAATGTCATCTGCTGCTCAGCACAGAGTGGGGGCAAGGAGGCTGCTGTCGCTTGTGGGTGGTGAATAGACAGAAGACAAGAATACTGTGAATGACTGATTCACGTATGAATGAGTAAAGCTGATGCAGCTTTCTTAACTTGTGCAAATGACAGATTCATCGAACAGGCCACATCGGACGGTGTTCACTCGAGCCATTGAGGCATGCGATCTGCACTGGCAGGACAGCCACTTACAGCACATTATCAGCAGTGACCTATACACCAACTACTGTTACCATGACGACACTGAAAACTTACTCTTTGACTCTCAGGGGTGGCCCCTCTGGCATGGTAAGTGGCTAAACCAGAAAGACGTTTCCATTACTTGCTTCTTTGTTCATTTTCTGTGGCATTATTTTGGTGGTGGGGGGTGGAACTGGTGGGGAGATGGATGAAGAGCCTGGCAAAAAGAACAGAGAGTCCCTTGAAATACTGGCTCAGAAGTAGTCCTTTAAGTCTCTCTTGCATAGCTTTTAAAACAACAACAACAAAAAAACAAACAAAAAAGCCCTTTTGAGTAACCTAGCAAAACAGGCCATTGCAGAAATGGAAGCATTAGGATCATAGAATAGAATCATAGAATAGTTAGGGTTGGGAAGGACCTTAAGATAATCTAGTTCCATTGCTATTCTTCAATTATTTTCTCCATTTTAGAACATGTTCCTACAGCCTGTGCGAGGGTGGATGCATTACGATCTCATGGATACCCACGAGAAGCACTGAGACTAGCAGTAGCTATTGTTAATACACTAAGAAGGCAGCAGCAGAAACAGCTGGAAATGTTCCGGGCTCAGAAAAAAGGTAAATGTGGGGAAGAGAGAAGGGCAAAGGACATGTCGGGTGACAATAACATCAGACTGGAACTTTGCATGAGGAAACCAGTTGTGAAACTAAAGCAAAAGCAGTGACTTGAACTCTTGATGATGACATTGGTAATGTCACATTCTGGATGTCAGAGGTTTTGTGTAAGCTGGGTTGTGAGCTGTGCAGGACAAAGGCTCTATTCTGCCCTCTTCATTGTCTGGTATGATGGGGCTTTTATTCCAATCATGGTTTTTGGTTCCACAGCAAAAATACTGGCTTCTAAACAGATCTTTGCATGTCAGGTGTTTAATATTTTTTTCATATGTAATGACATATAATAATGACATATAATTTAGCTGAACTATATGTTTCTGAGTTGGCATTAAGGTAACAAGGAAGCAAAGTCTGCAGTTAGTCAAATTTGGCAGTTTGTTTGGGAAGAGTCTCTTAATGCTTAAAATTTTAGTGTTTTTCAGCAGAGGTGGATTTTTCTTTTTGAAACACAGTTTTTTTATAAAGCATTCTGTGGTGTTCCTTTGATGAGCACTACCCCTGGGTTTGTTGTCTTTTTTTTTTTTCTTTTTTTAAGGAACATCTTCCTTTGCATGTAATTTCTATGCCATTTGATCCTTCCTACCCAAAATAAACCTGCGCTGAACTTTGTTGTTAGTTTGAAGAGTGGAAGAGAGGGATGGCTTTATGGTTAAAGAGTGCACGTGGAAAGAGTGGAATTACTTTCGCTGCTGCTACAAGAATCCCTTCATTCAAATTTTATTTTAGATGTTCATTACTGCTCTTAACTACACGTCCTCATGCATTGTACCCCAGGGTTTTTTTTTGAACACTATTATGGATCCTAAATTTGAACAAAACCTAAAAGCACTTCTGTTATTACTTCGGAGAATTTGCAAAGTGGTTTTGTCATGTAATGTAATTTTCCTTAGCAAGCATTCCCTTAAAAGCTTTGCAGCTTTTCTAGCTTCTCAGAGTGTGGAGGGGTATGAAGGTAGAGGGCAATGTCAGTATGTGTGAACACGTGCCTTCACACACTGGGAGGTGTGAAAGGTCTTCTGCAATTGTGCTGGTTGTAGTACTGCTCCATTTTGTTCCATTCCCAGTTGCTAATGCAGCGTCTAGGTTTTGGGTACTTCTGGTAACTTAAGTTCCTTTCTCTAGGTGCAGTTTCTGTAGCAGTCAACTACATGCTATTTTAAGTAAAAAACCAAGTGTATAGAATGTGATTCATCCGATCCTGAAACAAACAAGTTTGTTGTTTGTATGTTTTCCCTGCTTTTTTACTGTATCTCTTTTAAGTATGGAATTTTTCAAAGATGCTCTTTTAATACCACAAAATGTGCTGGTCTTCTCCATGAGCAGATGAATTCTGCAGCTCCAGCCCTGCTTTAGTTTAGTTTAGCAAACACCACATGCTTCTACTTAACTCTTACTCATGTGGCTGATCTGATATTCGTGGAACCGCTTGCATGATTTTGAATTCTGTATGACTGAATGGCTGAAGTTTGGCATGACACAAGTGAAGCTCATAAGTAGGCACAATAGAAAAAATAGAACATAAATGAGTCAGTAAGAAGTCACTGTCATTAATCCTTTTGGTAGTATTGCTCACTTCCTTCTATCATCTTTAGTACACGCTAGTTGCTAGCAAGACAGTGATTTACTTGTTTGCTTCGTATTACGTATCAGTGAATTCTTTAAAAAGATCCACCCTCTAGACAGCGTAGCTGTGTTTCATCTAGTAGCCCCACACATCTAAATAGGCAAGAAGCAGATTTTAAAAGCTCTTTGGTAATGGTTACTTGGAAATACGGCACTTCATAAGCAAGAGAGAGTGAAGGCAGGTATAAGTTAATGTGTAACAGACAAACAGAGCATCCCTAACATCTTTTATGTAGTTTTTAAGTTGTCTCCCAGAATGTGTCATCTGTCTCACAGCTCAGTCCCATGTGTAGGAGATAAAAAGCTGGAAGCTGTGGTCAAAGGGGAACTGCTGCTGTAAACAGCGACTCCTAATAAAAAAGAGATTTGGGAGATCTCTTAACATCTGTTACCACAACCACGTTTCCTTCAATTCACTGTGCTAAACAATTTTTTCATGTTCTAACTGAATGGTCGGTGGGGGCTGCAAGGCAAAGTGTCTGTGAAGGAGGCTGCTGAGTGGCATTATAGAATGACAAACAGTGCACTTGATCCACTTAACAATTTTTTTTCTTTTACATCTAATTTAAACATTTTTATTTTTTTTTCTTTTTAAAGGAGCTATCATCATGAGTTTATTACTTAAATGTTTAGATGCAGGATAAGCTTTTATTTATGGAATTGGGACATGTTTTTAGAATATTTTCATTTATTTCAGTGTCATCAGATTAACTTAAAATGTAAAAATTGTACTGTGTCTTTTGAGTAAGGAAATTGTGACTGTTTAAAGACAAAAAGTCTTTTTTGTAGTGTTTCAGCAGACATTTTCAGAGGAGTTACTGGTATTAAGTAAGAGATTTCAAAAGACATTGCGTTTGAAAATCTTGACCCATAATGTACTTTGCCAGTGCTCAGAAAAGGGTGATGAATTCACTCTCAAGTACACTATTTTCTCCTTCTAAGCAGAACATACTGGAAATACTTAGAATTCTGTACCAAGAGCATTTTAATCAGTTCTACTTTTATAATTGTTTTGAGGGGCTCACATGACTTTCTTTCTCTTTCTCTCCCTCCTCCCTCCATCTTTTCTGTCACAGAACTCCTCCACAGAGGAGTAACCTCAATAACAAATCTTGAAGGTTGGGTGGGACACCCTTTGGACCCCATTGGCACTCTCTTCAGTAGCCTGATGGAAGCCTGCAGAGTGGATGATGAGAGCTTCCATGGATACTCAGACTTCACAGGTAAGGCCAGGCTTATTTTCTGTACATCTTCATTTGCTGGAGGCAATTTTCTGTCTTGCCTTTCTGACTCAACATCAAAGTCAGTGCTACTGTAGTATAACAGCTCACTTTCCTTAAGAAAACACAAAGGAGAGAAAATGTTTAAAATGTGAAAGCACTTAAAATATACCAGTTACTCCTTCTTAAAGACAATGCCAAATTTCACCCTTGAAATAAAATGGGTAAGACATCACTGCAGCAGCTTTCTCCACATACATTGCTCTGTCCTCTTTGACTGCAGAAACTGCAGGGAATCATAGAGTCACAGAATTGCTGAGGTTGGAAAGCACCTCTGGAGATCATCTAGTTCACCTGCTCTTGCTCAGAGCAGCATTAGCTAGAGCAGATTGCCCAGGACTGCGTGTAGTAGGGTTTTGAATAACTCCAAGAATGAGCACTGTCCAAACTCTGTGGGCAACCTCTTCCAGTGTTCAACCACCCTCACAGTGAAAAAGGATGGAGTTTCCTGTATTTCAGTTTGTGCCCACTGCCTCTTGTCCTGTCACAGGATACCACTGAGAAGAAATTGGCACTGTCTTATTTTACATTCTCCAATCAGATATTTACACATTTTGGTAAGATCCTCCTGAGTCTTTTCTTTTCCAGGTTAAATAATCCCACTTATCTCACTCTCATTGCATGAGAGATGCTGCAGTCCTTTAATCATTTTTGTGGCCCCTTGCTTTATCTGCTCCAGTATGTCTATGCACTGGGGAGCCTGCAACTGGACACAGCGTTCTAGATATGGGTTCTCTGGTGCTGAGGACAGGGGAAGGATCACCTCCCTCAACTTGCGGGCAGCACTTCTGCTAATGCAGCCCAGGATGTTTCTGTGCTTAGCTACAAGTGTACACAATGCTTCAAATTAATGACAAAACGTTTTAATTGATTACATGCATGAACTGTAAATGATATGAATTGGAAAGCAGTTTTGCAGTATTGATATATGATTTAGGACGGGATGAGAATGCTCATTTTAATTTCAGTATTTGCTTCCCAGGAGCTTAACTGATTAGTTCCTTGTTCTCAGTCTTTTCACTTCTGTAGTAGCTTCTTACCAGTACTTCTGCGGACAGAAACTAGTTTCAACCCTCTACCTGCAGCTTTTTTTATATGTATATCTGCAGTCTTCTTGGGGCTTTGCCTCAAAACTATTTTCATTCAATTAGATTTTCTTCAGTAAATTTCTAATCACATATCCATCAATTCTAGAAGAACTTCTAATTAAAAAATAAATTAGAAATCAGGTTCCTTGCAATTATAAAAAACCCACAACAGCCCCATAAAATAAAAACAGTGCGCGCTGAAAAGTTACTTCCACCTACATATGCATATGCAGTTCACCAAATGTGTTCAGCCTTCCCATTTGCTGCAGTTGTCAGTCTCCTCATAACTGTCCTTTATAACTTTTTGTTCCCAGATCAGACTGTGAGCTGCTGCAGGTTGGAATAGCATTTTGTTATATGGTGTGTCTGTGAAGTGCCAGATGAATCAGTAGTACTCTCTACATAAAATTTTTGCTAAAAGTAGCACTTTTAGTGTTAGTATGTGTTTTTATCATAAACACAACTGTAACAAGCAATAAAGAGCTCTGGCAAACAGGATGTTTTAAACTTGTGGAGTTCCCTGATCTATTGTATTTGCACAATAGTAATGGATTCAACTGAAATCAGTGCAGGTATATCAGCACCTGTCCCTTCCTCTTACACATCAAGGTTTATAAGGAGATAAAGAAATGGGTGGATTGTCCAATTTTTGGCCTCATTAAATGCAAAGCTGGAGAAACTGCCTTTCTGTAAATTTTGCCATTTAAAAATAAAATGTATAGTTTTACTTGAGTGGGTTATTTAAACTCTAATTGTTCTGTGTATTTCTGTCATGTCGAATTGAATGGGATGTTTTTAATTGGATCACTGGATTTTGAGATTGCACCTAGTACTTTAAATAATAAAAAGTAATAATACTAACAGAAGAAGCATTTGTATATGTGGCATTATAGGGAGATTATGGGTTGGAATGATTTGCTGATGTGTTTTTCTTTTTGTGTCACCCTTTACAGACCATGTGGGGCAATGCAAATCTCTGGAGTACCACCACCTGCCTGCACACAAGTTATTTGAAGAAGGGGAATCTTACTTGACGCTGGCTGTGGAAGTAGCATTGATAGGGCTGGGACAGCAACGAATAATGCCAGATGGCTTGTATGCACAAGAGAAGGTTTGTCGAAATGAGGAGCAGCTCATTTCTAAGCTACAGGAAATTGAATTGGATGATGCTCTGGTGAAGATTTTTCGAAAGCAAGCAGTCTTCCTATTAGAAGGTAGCTCAATATAATGCTAACTGCTTCTTTAACCTGTCTTCACTTACACAAGCACACAGCTAGTATTCCTGTGGAAACTGCCTTACATACTTAGGTGTTTTTTGGACACACAACTCCAGCAAAGTTTTGTTTCCAATCTCTTATAAAAATCAAACATTCTTTAGATATCACATAACTGTAAGAATTAGGCATCTATTGACCTATAAGCCTTTTGTTGCATGTCATAATCTCAGTATTGCGATTATACAACCCAGGCTCACACTCAAATCCAGACATCAGTTATCAGTAGTTCTCAGGTAGAAAACTTCTGAGTGTTCCTTGTATCATAAAAAAATGGACTGGCAGCTTTCTAAATGTATGAAGATTTGTACTTCTGTTCCCAAGTCAAAGGCTCAGAAAATTCTTCAGGTTGCTGGGACTGAAATGTAACATTTTATTTGTGGCAATTAGGAAAATTACTTATGTTTGAAGTTTGTATCATACAACTAATACGCAGTCAAATATTGATGCGTAATGCCTGGTCTTGTGACTGAATTTTGACCAAGACAATCTGTGTTTGGGAAGTAGCCCATGTGTTCCAATAAAGTTTTTACAAAAAAGTCCATACATTCGACTTAGCCTTTTTTAAAAAGGCATGTAGGACTTAGGCCTTATGTTCAGAGAGTAATCTCATGGGTTCTGAGGTCGTCTTTCTGCTTTGGAGGTTTTTAAATGGAAGAAAAACTTTAGAGGAACCAATTATCCAAAGGCAGCATCCAAGTTTTGAGTGCTTGCTCAAGGTATGCTGGGGAGTATGTTATTGCTCTAAGTTGTGACCTCACTTGGAATACTGTGTACAGTTCTGGTGTCCTCGACATAAAAAGGATATGCAACTGTTGGAACAAGTCCAGAGGAGGGCCACGAGGGTGATCAAGGGACTGGAGCAGCTCCCGTATGAAGATAGGATGAAAAAGTTGGGGCTGTTCAGCCTGGAGAAGAGAAGGCTGCGTGGAAACCTCATAGCAGCCTTCCAGTATCAGAAGGGGGACCTATAGGGATTCTGGGCAGGGACTCTTCATTAGGGACTGTAGTGATAGGACAAGGGGTAATGGGTTCAAACTTAATGAGGGGAAGTTTAGATTGGATATGAGGAAGAAATTCTTTACTGTGAGGGTGGTGAGGCACTGGAATGGTTTGCCCAGG
>JAOEHY010017622.1:0-25362 GCA_025447955.1 Psilopsiagon aurifrons
TCCCCCTCCTCCCTGGCAGAGCATGAGGCTCCAAAAGTCCTTGGCCAGACCAAACATCACTAAGCCATAACTAAAAAACATTGTTGTTATCAGTGCTGTTCCCAGGCCAAAAGTCAAAACCACAGCATTGCACCAGCTACCAAGAAGGGGAAAAACGACTGCTACTGCTGAGCCCATGACAAGGGGCTGCAGAAAACCTGGAGAGGGGCTTTGGACAACGGCCTGTAGGGACAGGACAAGGGAATGGCTTTAACCTGCTAAAGGGGAGATTGAGACGGGCTCTTATGCAGTTCTTCCCTGTGAGGGTGGCGATGCACTGTCACAGAGTGCCCAGAGAGTCTGTGGCTACCCAGTCCCTGGCAGTGTTCAAGGCCAGGCTGGACACAGGGGCTTGGGAGCAACGTGCTCTAGTGGAAGGTGTTTCTGCCTGTGGGAGGGAGTTGGAGCTGGAGGAGCTTTGTGGTTCCTTCCACCACAAAACACGTTCTCCGATGGGGCACCGCCGGGTGGGACTGGCTGGGCGGAACGGGGCGGTACCGGGAGCTACAGTGCGGTGCTGGAGCGGCGTCGCTGTCAGAGAGGCAGCAGGATGCAGGAGGCACGGTTCAGGGACCACTTCTGGGTGAGTGGGGTGTCAGCAGGGAGGGGGAAAGTGTGGTAGGACCCAGCCGGAGCCCGGGGGCTCAAAGGAGGGCCTTCGGGTGTCACTCTGCTCTGGTCAGAGCGGCTTTTAAAGTCACCTTCATGCTCCTGTGGTGCCATTGCTGAAGGCTCAGAGCATCCCCAGACAGGTATCCCCGATCCACACATGTCCCAAGATCCCTGGCTTTGTAGCCTGACCTGTCCAGCTAAAATACACTCCATGGAGCTGCCGAGCTGGGGGAAGTTGGTGCTGGGTTTGGGGTTTGATAATATTAATCTGATGAACTTCTTAGAGACACTACGGCAAAAAAGTCTTTGATGCAAACTAATCCTGGATAGGAACGAGCTCCTCAGTGTGCTGCTGCCAAATTGTGGAGGAAAAGCCACAGTTCAGGGAAAGCCACAATTTATTTTTTTGATTCTGAAGACTGCTTTTGGAAATGGAGAAGTAGCTGCACTTCGCTGCTGCACAGCCATGTCACTGTGGCTGCTCAGTTCCTCTTCGTGTGTGAGCCTTCCAGGAAACAAATTACAAAATCTTGGTTTTGCAGGCTGAAAATCCCCATCTGCGAATCGCCCACAGGGTTTCCCAGGTTTCTGGGAAGAAGTTCTAATCTTCCAGGGCAGGGAGATGGGGTGGAGGCCCTGGGAGGAGCGGGTGCCAGGATTAGGGGTGCTGATGAGGGGTAAATGCAGAGCACCTGGCTTGTGGAGCATCATTAGCGTGTTATCTGGCACATTCCTTTCTGATATGCAAAGCCCAAATAAGTATTGAACCTGACTTGGAGAACGAAGCCAACTTTGCATCTGGCAGATGTTTCTCAGGATTCCCACAGTGCTCACTTTGCTTCACAAATGTGAGGGAAAGGAGGGATTAGAGGGTGGTGGCATCACCCCCCAGGCAGGGAAGAACACGATGCTATGAAGATGTGGATTAACATCCTTTGTTGGAGCACTGGATTGAAGTGGAGGTCCTCGCTGCAGGGCTAGAAGCTAGCCCTGCCCAGTTTGCTCCTCTGTAGCTGCAGCAGGGTGCTTTCTAAAGGATGTTGGAGGAGGGAGAAAATACCAGGGCAGGAACAGCCCCAAGTCCCCAGGGTGAGGTGGAGCGGTGACACTGCTTTGGATGCTGGCTTCTGCCTGACACCCTGTATAGCAATCATGGCTACATACTGATAATACCCAGTTCTTGCTGAGCCCAAAACTATTAGTGCTGCAAGGGATTTTGCTTGGCTTTTAGCTGTTTCCTTTCCGAAGCTTGTGTGCTTCAACACATCCCCCAGCCCCGACAATGGAAATATGCCTGGGGCAAAGGCCGGAGTGGAGCGTGATGGATGTGACTCAGTGGAGAGAGGGAGGCCCTGCTGCGGTTGATCGGCCCATGGACACGCGAGTTACCACCCCAAGCAGTCTTCACACCGTGGCTCAGTGACTGCATCAGCTACAAGGGCTGGTGAGAGAGTGGGGGAAGCAAAGAGATGGACAGAAAATCCCAAATTTAGCTGAGGTGCAGAAGGCTGCTCATCCACCTTCTGTATGCTGTTTAGTGCTGCGAGAGCACAAACTTCCTCCTGCAGTTTTTGCTCTTAAGTTACTTTGCTTAAGCCAAAAATTCAAGAATTCTTTGCTGAAGCAAGTGATTGTGCAGTGGTCAGGACAGTACAATGGGAAAGGGGAGATTCTAGGAAGGGCTCCAGGGCATGGATGCTCCAACTGATGGGACAAAGCCTGAAAAATAATCAAACCCCGCAAAAGCTGAGCAGGTTTTGGTGTCACATCTCTGGCTTTGAAACAAATTTGGCTGTGACTGGCAATAGCTGAATTTCTCTTGGGGATAAGCTGCAGCCTGTCTTGCTCTATCAGGGTGGCAGGGCTGTGCTTCAAGCCTATTTAGGGCTCATTTAGCTTTAAAACCAATAGTTCTGTTCTTTTCAGTGGTCTGTCTTTTCCTGCACTGCAACCTAGTCCCTGCTAAAGTTCATGGTGTGATGCTCATGATGCACTGCACTGGGAAAGCACATGGCGACTTTGCTTTCTGCATTTGAGTTTGCTCATGCTCTCAGAGCTCTGCACAGGATGGAAATTGCCTTAAATAAAAGGTTTTTCTCTTTTGCATCCTCCTGCAGCTCCTGTTTACCCAGGGGCCAAAGTCCAGAGATGTCTGCAGCTACACATGCATTGCCCTGAATGCCCTCACTTGCATGGTGCAGCCTGTGCTGCCTGCAAAAGAGCTGTGAAGACACACCAAGGACCGTGTTTGTTTCCTCTTGCCCGGCATATACTGATTGCCATGAGTTGAGCAAGTGTGGGCTTTTGTTTGCATTTGTTTTTGCAACATGCTGTTCTTCTTTCACTTTAATAATTTTCTTGGAAAGTGCCTGGTTCTCCTCAAGCCTGCTCTTGCAGAGTATTTTGGATAACCCAGCAGCAGAGATTTGAGTTTCGTCAGAGCACTTTGTAGTAAGAAAAACAGACACTATGATAATCCTAAAAAACCCCACTTTAAGTCTGGCGTATTGGCTCACAGCTTGGAGAGTGGATTTGTGGTCATTTTGCATTAAATGAGACAAAACCACTACTCTGCTCTCTGCAGTGTATTTAGCAATGCGGCTACAACAATCCATAGCTCAGGCAAGTCACCTGCAGTAAAAAACTGCACTGGCATATTTAGTTTTCTAATGAAGCGTATGTCAAAGTACCTGAAAATACTTATATACCCCCAAATGCATAGGAAGTAACTATAGCATCCCTTTTTGCAGTGGCACAAAGGAAACATGGGGGAAAAGAAATCCTTTGCCCCTTGCTGCAGAGCAAGGGAGCATTGGTGTGTGCAAAAGAACCAGCAGTTTCTCCCTGTGGCCTCTCTGCTATGGGCTATGGATGGTATTTTGTCAGTGCTGTGACTGGCTGCATTTCTCCTTCATTGGCATGATATTCTTTCAGCCCTGTTTAGCTGGCTTCGGGATAAACTCCCTTTTCTTGCGTCCCCTCTGCCAGCCCCAGGCTCCTGGGTTCATCGCGCTGTTGCTGAGCCACAATGTGATGCTGGCTGCACCTTTTCACTTCCCCTTGCTCCTGCCTGTCCTTCTCTAAATGGAGCCTGGCCTGTCAGAGTTTATCAGCAGTGTTATGAAACCCTCAGGTCCTCATCTGAAGGGAACAAAGTGGGGTTTCTGGGAAGAAGAAGTTGCATCAAACTGGAACATTCCATTGCTCACTGTGTCTCCAGGATGAGGACAGCTGTGTTTCCCTATGGCAAGGAAACTTCAAATGAAAAAATATTAATCAAAAAGCTGCTTTTTGCTGTTCTGAGGTGGGTGACTTTACAGCAAGTCCTATTCCTTCCTGCGGTGAGTTTTGTCTGTTCTATTGTACCCACCTGGTTATGGAGCAGGGAGGAACTGCAGTCTCTTGCACTCTGCACCCTGCAGGCACCAGTGCAAGGTTTTATTTAATCCCGGCTATATCTGCAGGGCCCTGAGTCATTCTGAGGCTGTGCTGACTGTGAGCAAGAATAGCACTGCCATTTATTGCTGTACAGCACTTCTGGCTACTAAAATAGTTACTCAGCTTCTGCTGTGTTTATATAAGCAAGCAAGGCTGAGAAGGAAAGTTCTCGGTCCCTCACTACAGCAGAGACATTGTACAAGAGAGACATCAAGATGCTGGAGCAGGTCCAGAGAAGGGCAATGGGGCTGGTGAAGGGCCTGGAGCACAAGTGTGATGGGGAATGGCTGAGGGACCTGGGGGGGTTTAGTCTGGAGAAGAGAAGCATCAGCTGCTGCTTTGTCACCTTGAAATCATCTGTTTGCTGTTTCCATGTATTTTCCTCTAAAGAGCACGTGGGCTCTGAGCTCTGCCCAGTGAGGAGCACCAGGACAGCTGTGTGCAGGGGTGCAGGGTTGGAGGAGAGATGCTTGTCCTCCTGTATCCCTCTGGTTGGGGAGGGCTTGGTGCAACTCCCCATCTTCTGTATCTGTCTTTGGCTCAGCTTATTGTGTCTTTAATTCTTGTCCTCTATCCCCATGGCTCTGTGCTTGCCGTATTGCCCTTCCTCTTCCATTGCTCCATTCATGCCCATATCCTATGGGCAGTCATGCTTTCACTCTTTCTGTGCCAACATCTGCCACAAGGGTGCTTGCTGTGAAGGCTGGTTTCAGGGCATATAAACATGCCTTGCTCCTTCTAGGCCAGGAGCAACTTCACTTCCTGGAGGCAGCTTTTTTTGGAGACTTCTACTGTCTCTGTTACCTCCCATGTTCCAGGTTGCACTAGGAGGGCTGGTCCAGCCTTGGGTCCTTAGGAAATAGAATCAGAGAGTGGTTTGGGTTGGAAGGTTCCTTAAAACTCATCTAGTTCCAACCACTTGCCTTTCAGACTTTGGGTACTCTGACACTCAGTGACATGGTTCTGACTGTTCTAGTCAGTGGTTCTCCACATCCATTTTATTTCCTGTGAAACCAGAGATAGAAGAACAAGTTAGGATGTTCCTGTGTTTTGCAACTGGCATGAAGACTCATTTCAGTGTAGGCGTGTTTCCTTTTTCACAGGAACCATTAGCAAAGACATGATGCAAGCTAGAGGACTGGTTGTGTGTTTATCTGCAATAAGCCCATTTTGGAAAGACGTTTGTCCTTCGTAAAGAAACAGAAGCTGTTTTGGTTTCTGCTTAGGTCCTGCTCCACATTTCTCTCTTCTTGTGCATGCCATGGTTGAGCAAAGCTGATCTGGGATTCATGGGGATTTCCTGCAGGTCCCACTCCACCACATCTATATTTCATTTCTTGCTTTCTGGCCACTGACGTTCAAGTCCTTGATTCCTTAGGGAAGTCCACATGATTAAATTCTTCATTTATCAAAAAATACCAGCTCTGTTCCTGCTCTTATCTTGCATCAGGTATAAACTCCTGATAAATTCCCCCTTCTGCTGTCCACACTTTCATACCAGTTCTCTATATACTCTCACCCTGGCTTCAAAGTATTTCCTGAGTCTCTCTCTCCTGCACTATTCCTCCGTAGGTTTCTTAATAACTGTTTGTGGCTTTTGCTTCCTTTCCCTGAGTTTCGTATCTGCTTCTAGCATTGCTTCCTTTCTGCAGCTTCTTTCCCTGTATTTTTTATTCTGATGTGTGCTGTTCTATGCAACATTGACTGCTGCTCTTTGCAGAACACTACAGGTAGCAGCTTCTGCTCAGTTCCTCATCTGTTTCAGGCTTCTTCCAGAGCATCTCTTTGTATTATTATAGCACTTAGAAAGCCTGCTCTCAGCCCAGGCTTCCAGGTAAATCCTAAAAAGTCATAGGGCAAAATCCCATTTTTTGTATTAAGGTGCTTCCAGGCACGGATATGAGGAAAGAACGGGTAAAGTTAGGCAACCTTCATCCTAGCCAACCTACATCATTGCTGCGTGTATATATTTAAATATATATAAATATATATAATATATATAAATATATAAATATTATATATCAAATTAGAAGGAAAGCATTGATCCTTCAGAAGTCCGTACGAAGTGTGAGTGGCACTGTGGGGCTGAGAGGGTTGGAAGATGGAACTTCTTCCATCTTGGAGATGGAAATACCTACATTTGACCAACCATGTCCTGTGGGGGGTGGAGGCAGGACCTCTCCGCAGCTGTGATGTTTTGTGAGGAGTGAAGAAGCCATTTGTGATGTATTGGAGGACTTACAACAGTGGTGGGGGAAAATTTGTTACTTAGGGAAATGATCTTTGCAGTGGCATTCCGAATTGATGTGTGGGTCAGTGTTCCTTTTTGGAAGGCCAAAGAGAAAGCTGGTGCAGGACTGGCCATTGGGTGTATCCATGCATTACTGTGATGGCAGCGAGAGTGCAAGAAGCCCATAGCTCAGCAATCCTGAACTGAAAAGTCTGATAAATTCATCTCCAGCCCAGGTATATATATACATACATGTATATATATGTATGTATCTATATCTAAAGACTTGTGCAGTAAAACAATTGCTTGATTTTATTAAGTTAATGCTGACAGCTAAAGCCCTAGGGGAGATGCTGTGTCTCATGGGCCCAGCTGTGCTTAGGCTAGGAGGAAGCAATGAAATGTGGTAGAGAACTGAGCTCTTCTGTTTCCTTTTCCAAGTGCCTTGTCTAGTATTGCCACCATTGTTCTCATTCTGGAGCCTTTCCCACCCCTCAAAGAAACAGATCTTATTTCACAAACAGGCACTTGCACACTTGCTCCCAGCTGAGCCATTTCTTGTGCAAATGCTGCTTGAGGTGGCAGTGCCCATGGACTGCACTGACCAAGGTGTGACTGCTGTTCTTGTGTTTTCAGAGTACGGACCTGACAAGCACAGCTGGCTATGACAGCATTATTCAGCATCTGAATGATGGCAGGAAGAACTGCAAAGAGTTTGAAGACTTTCTGAAGGAAAGGTATGGAGCTGTCCCTGACACCAGGTTGGGTTGAACCTGGGAAGTGGGGTGGTGGCACTGCATCTACTCATGTATTCCCAGTCTGATTTCTGTCACTTTGTCATGTCCACTATGTTTTAACAAGTTTTAGCATAAAACACCTCTGTTTTTTGTCTGATGAGGAACTTAGGTTCTTACACTGTCCTTTCACTGCATGGCCTGGTGCTCTGGTATGAAGTCCATCCAGACATGGATTAGATGATCACATTTTGAACTGTCCATTTAAAAGAAAAGAGAAATTAGAAGCAGTTAAATAATTCAGTCTTACATGTTGGATGTGTTTGCAACTGCTGGTGGCCTGCCCAGGCCCCATGTTCTTCTATGAAGTCCACCTCGCTGTACAGCTTGCAGAACATCCTTGACATAGGAGAGGCATGGCCTTGTTCTGGGTTTGTCTTTGCACATTGTGGGCAGCCCATGTAGTTTATGTTAAAAAGAAGTCATAGACTAGCTAGTGCATTTATTAATCAGAGGATGTGACCTAAGTAGAGGTTCTGTAGAGCACACAACAGAGATGGTCTCGCTGTGTGTTTTGAGTTTATGGTTCCTCTGGTTAGCAATGGCAAATGAATAGTGTTGTAGAACAATCCTGAATTAATGTAAGTTTGATACTGAGAACTGGAGAAAACAAACCTCTAAATACAAGACTTGGTAGAGACCAGCCTGGAACAAAGGTAAGGGGGATGAAGAGGAGAACCTGCTGTTAAAAGTATCTAATGCGCATACATTAGCTAGGCTGTAATCCCACATTCCAGGAAAATTTTGGCTTTTAGGCTGCCTGGGGATCTATCCACTGAACCCCAAGAATTATGTCCCACTCAACCATGGCAATGGGGAGAGTGCAAAAACTGTGCTCTCTTCCTCTTTGCTGTTGAAGGAGGCTCCCACTGAGGTGCCTGGCCAGGAGGAAGTTAGAGGCAGGCCCTGGACTTGCTACTGGCATCCCTCTCTGAACATGGCCCAGCTCTTCATGTACAGCCCAGCTGTTACATGATCCCACTGATGGAGAAGATGGTTGTTGGATTTGATGCTTTGCCTCAAAAGGAAGTTCATGGGAATGTTGTTAGAGGAAAAAATCAATTTAGAATATTTACTTTTTTCCATTTTCCAACAAGTTGGGGGTTTTTTGTTTGTTTGTTTTTGGTTTTTTTTTTTTTTTTTAAGAGTTAAATTAGATGAACCACACTGCCAAACTCTAGAAATCAGTAACATAGGCATCTGCATCTGCGCTGGAGATACAGGCATTTTAGGAAACTATTTTATCCAGTAGACTTTGTAATGCAAGTCTTTAGCTGTGCTTGCTTCTCTCCACTGACTGCAGACAGCTAGGGTAGCTTGACTAGATGGAATTACCTGCATTTGACCAACTAAGACCTGATTGTCTGTACAAATTTCAGTGCAACTGCAGAAAGCTTCTTGTTCTTAGACTTCAACACATAGGTTTTCTTTCCCACCAGCTCTTTCTTCCAAGAGAGGAGAACAATACAATCTCTCAAAGGTGTTATTTATGTTACTGCACAAGATGTGGGCATTTCTTCGGGTGTTCTTCCTGAGAGGCAGAAGAGAGTATCTATTGTCTCATTCTAAAAAGAGCTGAAATGGCCCAGCTGAGCTTTGGAGTGCATGTATGGCGACTCTGTGGTCTTTGAGGTGCTTAATCCCTTACAATTCAAACTACATTTGGTTTGAATCAACCAAATCAGATTCAAAAGCACTTTGTGGGGATGGAGAGACACACACTGATGGCCGAGACATAGAAAACTTGTGTTCACAAAGCCTTGTTCACACTGGAAGCTGAGCTAAAAACTGCTGAGGTGACTTACGTGGCTCCAGCTAGTCTCCAGCTGCACCGGCTGCCTCGTCCTCTACCTCGTGTGGAAGTGGTCCTTGCATCTATTTGCCATAGGGAGATAGGCAATGCATCTGGGCCACAGACACAGCAAAGCAAAATGTTTTCACTAGAAGGCTGTTGTAGCAGCAAACAACAGTCTTCCTTCAGGCAACTGTCCACAGCTGGTTTGCAGCAGATGGGGAGCATGTTAAAGGCGAGTCTTGGCTCAGCCTGCAAACATGTACCTGTTTCTGAAATAAGAACTTCCTCTCATTTCAATCTTCCCTCAACAGGGCAATAATAGAAGAAAAATATGGCAAAGATCTCATTAACTTGTCAAGGAAGAAGCCCTGTGGACACACAGAGCTGAAGTAAGTTCACAGTCCCATGTATGTTTTGCTTTTATGGGTGTTTTTATTTGGAGAAATGAAGGAAGGAGGTTGTGAGAAGCAGAAGAGTGTTGAAATGTGATTGGGATTGCTATCAGAGGATGATCTGAAATTGGTCTGCCAACGAATGGTGCATAGTTCTGTTGTACTTTGCTGATGATTGAGTTGGTCTCCACCAAGTTCCCACAAGCCGTAGCCTGATCAAAGCACTATGGATGCTCAAAGAAGATGTGGAGTGGTAGTTCAGCAAAGGGAAAAGGATCATGAGACCTTGGGTTTGCTCCTGACTGTTTTTGTGGTCAGAAGGAAGTACAGATACTTCCTTGACTCAAACCATGCAAATCTGCAAAGCCCAGTGTTACCACGCCACAGAGATCCTGTGGCCACTGCAGTCGGCTTCATGGCTGTATCTCCATTTCCCCACCAACTCTTGGCACTTCTACTTCCTGCTTTGTTTCTGTACTTAATACATGCCTGGTCTGATATTCTCTGATCATTTATTTACAATTTTATATTGAGGCGTCACATAAAATGTTTCTAAAATCTTTATTGCTCAATCTCAATAGGGAGAAAAGTTCCTACAGTTCCAAACACTGGCCAATGCATCATGTAGAAGGTGTTCATAAGTACCCATGTCCCAAATGGTACTTTTAGGACATTGCCTGAAATATTTGTCATGAAACTCAGAATTGTCAACAGCATCCAATGTTCAGAAAGATCTATGGCAGATCTCAAACCAAGTAAGCTGTGTAATATTTGCTGAGAGGGAAAAAGCTAGATGTGTAAAGAAGATAAATAAACCTGCTTCAAGCTGTCCTTGCCCGTGTTAAGTTGGGGACACGCTATTCAGTTTGAGAGAGGCACTCCGCTGATGCCTAAACCTAACTGTGCTTTCCCATTCTTTTTAATTTGTTTTTCAGCACGCTGAAGAGATCCCTGGATGTTTTCAAGCAACGTAAGTAATTCTTCATGTTTGCCAGGACACTTGGCAGTGCCCAAGCCTGCTAGTTTAGAAAAAAATAGCAAAGAAACTTTTAAACCTGTCTGATGCTGGAGTTAGGTGTAGGCTGGCCTTCTGGCCCAGATCATCCCTTTGGCTCCAGAGCATGCGTGGGAGAGGGACCCAAAGAGCATCTTGCTGGGAATCCTTGTGTCTTTCTGGGGCAGGCTGTGCTCAGAAGTCACCCTTGTGTTGTATATCAGAAGCTGTGCATGGGAAGCTCATTTGGAGTTTCCTGGACTGTCTTGGCTTGCCCTCTTCCCAACTAACAAGTGAAAGGACAAGAGGAAATGTCCTCAAGCTGCACCAGGGGAGGTTTAGATGGTTATTAGGAAAAATGTTTTCTCTGAAAGGATTGTCCACCACTGGAACAGGCTGTGCAGGGCAGTGTTGGAGTTGCTGCCCCTGGAGATGTTTAGAAGATGTGTATTTAGAGGTATTTGGAAAATGTGGTGCTCAGTGACATAGTTTAGTGGTGGATTTGGCAGCACTAGAATAGTGGTTGGAATCAAGTGATCTTAAAGGCAGGGCTTTTCCAGCCTAAATGATTCTACAATTCTAACTGGACTATCTACAAGATGATGCTTTGGCCACCTTACATTGTCCCCCCATTTCCATGTACACACAGTGGGCAGCATCCCTACCCTGAGGGCTGGCACTCTACTCTCCTGTGCTGAGTCCACTCTCTGCTGCAGCCATGTTTGTTTGCTGCCCTGACCCTCGGTGAACCTCTGCAGCATGGCTCTGCTGTTGAAGCAGCTGGCTATTCATAGGCGTGGGTTTGAAACAGCTCTGGGGCTTGAATCATAAGCTACAATTTGCTTATGTCCTTTGATGAGCTTGCTGGGAGGCTGTTCTGCAGTATGACCAATTCATTTTCAGCAGGATGAGCCTGAGATTTTTTCAGCGTGTTTCTGTGCCACAAGTTGGCTCTCTGATAACCTGGGGCAACACTTCCTTCAGAAACCTGCTTCAGGGTGCTATACGTTGAAGCCTACCTGAATTCACTGAGGTGAGGGGCAGATGTGACTGTGCATTTTTGATAATAGTTTTCTCACACTGAAAAGCAGGCCCCAGCCAGATTGACCCAGGACTGATCCAAGGCAATGCTGCTTGGATGGAGCTTCAAATGTCCTGCTCTTTTTATATGTTTCTGCATGGGGATGTGTCATATGGGGTCAGTGTGATGTCAGCTACAACAGTTGATTTGAGGAAAAGAGGTAATATTTTGGGTATATATACTCAATTTTCTTTTCTTTGCAGAGATAGACAATGTTGGACAATGTCACATCCAGCTGGGACAAACCCTTCGGGAAGAAGCAAAGAAAATGGAGGAATTCAGGGAAAAGCAAAAACTGCATCGGAAAAAGGTCAGGGTGTTGATCCATCACCACCCCTGCTGATGAATCCTGGCCCCCAGCTCATGTCTCCCACCATGCCTCAGCCTCCTGTGTGCCCTCAGTGCTTGCTGATTCTGGGAAGTCCTGAGCTCCTTCCTCTATGTTGCCATCCTGCTGCTGTACCAGCAACTTCTGATTTCCTATTTCTCACTGCCGTATCTTCTCCTTTGGAGGTCTTTTGGGGGAAGACTCAATCAGGAATGTTCTTAAAGCATATATATATATGTATATATATATATTCTATATACACTGTTGCCTGATCTCTGTAGGATTCTGCTAAAATTGGCAAGTCGTTCAGCTTCTTCTGGCTTGAGATTCCTTTGTCTTGAAATTGAGGGAAAATTGCTGGAAGTTTGGACCTAGCAGAAGGGGGTGGGCTTCTGAATTTTTCTATATTCTATGGAAATGATACAGTACTATATATGGGTGGGTTTCATTTGTAGAGTTCCTTTGCATACAGAAGTGGAGGCTTAGATAGAAGTATAAAAGGTGGGTTTTGTGAAGATGCTTTAGGTGGACATAGGTCCTAAAGGCCATCTGAGTTCGGCCTGTGCCTCTTCCTTTCCTAAACCACAGAGTCCATACTGGGTCTTTGATGGTCAGTGATGTATTGACTCTGGCTCTTTTGCCTTCACAGATAGAGCTGGTAATGGAGGCAATTCACAAAACCAGGAATCTGCAGTACAAGAAGACCATGGAGGTAAAACAAACATGCTGCTGTTTCTTGTTATGTGGTTTAACACTGCTAACACACATGCACAGCACTGGGGCGGTCTTAAATGTGAGAGTCTTCCTCTGCTGCAGCTCAGGCAGACACAACATCAAGAGCTGCAGCAGAGGAAGACCGTCACATTTAAGTCTGCATGGTGTGCTCTGAAAAACTGAAGAGTACACCAGGAACATGGCTGGTAGCAGCCTTGCAGGGCTGGATTGGAGTGATTTAGATGTCAAGGACTCAATTGCTATGAGCTTTTCATCCCAAATGAAGAGCAGCTTTTCTTCTGAGGTCGATTTTGCTCAAGCAGTAGGGTACTGGAGAACTTGTGTGCTGTGCCCTGCTCTGAGGGCAGCCTGTGGCCACCTCTCCACTAGTATTCTGTGTTTTCCTCCAGAGCTACCTGCATGAGCTGTAATAGCAACTCACTGCTCGCTAACACTCTCCTGTCCTGTTTGTTGGCTTTCCTAGGCCAAGCGTCTCTATGAGCAGCGCTGTAGGGATAAGGATGAGGCGGAACAGGCTGTGCACCGCAACGCAAACATGGTTACACAGAAGCAGCAGGAGAAGGTATGGAGAGGTGGGTGGCTATTGGACAGGAAAAAGATAGGTCTGTATTCTTGGAGCTCTCCTGCTGCATAACTCTTCTTCCAGCTCTGGGTTTGTAGTTGAGATGGAAGGGCTGGCAATATTCTCTAGTTGGGCTTCAGTACTGTTGGCAATACACTGGGGCTGTCCTCTAGTTTTTTTCTCTCTCCCACTTTTGGCAGCTGTTCCTCAAGCTGGCTCAGACAAAATCATCTCTGGAGGACTCTGGTGAGTGTGGAAATGCAGGCTTTGGAGGGTAAGGGGTATGCTTCCTGGGGCAGAGGGTGTGAAGCCATGGCATGATTCTTGAGTGAGGTCCAGCTCTTGGGTCAGGGCTGGCTACTCAGAAACTCATGCTCAACATACTAAAGGTGGAGAAGCCTTCACAGCCCTACCAATGCTATTCCCACTTCCCTGTGGTATGACCCTCCACCTTGCTGTGCAGCTCTGCATCTCCTTGCAGTGCACACCCATACCTGAGCTCACATGTTACTGCTGCTTTCTCCCTGGTTTCCCTGCCAATTCAGGCCTCATGTATCGTCTTCTAGCAAAGGGTGTTTTTAGTCAATGTAACCAATTGAGAGTGTGATCTCTTTTGCAGATAGGAGTTACCAACAGAGTGTTACCACACTGGAGAAGATCCGTGAAGAATGGCAGAAAGAGCACGTCAAAGCTTGTGAGGTAAAAGCCCTCAAACACCTTCACATGGCAGCGTGGTCCTCTGGATGTCCACTCCTCACTGTAGGGGTCCATAATGTTATAGATTTGCCTTTTCCGTGTTCCCCTGGCAGTGAAGCAGCAGGATGTGTTGCAGCTAACCCCATGTGTGTCTTATTCTTGGCTTCTGCATTTAAGGTCCCACCATTTCAAAGTTTCCACTATCATTTTATTTTTTCTTCTAGCACATTTTAAAATTAGCTGAATCAAAGTAGTGACCTTTTTGTCCATTAACCTGCTTGCACATTTGGTGTGGTCCTTATCCTGAACAGCCATGGTCACCTCTGGGTACTCAGAGACTTAACGCCAGTGTGTCCTACAGCCACATCACCACCTAGCAGACTATGAATCTCCGAAAGACTTTAAATGAGTTTGCAGCAGAAGGTGCTGGCACACTGTGGATGCAAGCTGAGTGAAGCCATGTCCATATGAACCCAGTATGCCAGCAGCCGTACACCATATATCTCATGTGGTAGCATGGGAATCCCTCTGAGTTGATGTATCAGTCTAAAGCAGACTGTCTCATAGCAAAGTAGTCTAGCCAGGACTTCCAGCAAGTGCTGGCGAAACCCAGAGCTAGTGGCGAAAGGACCATGATGCTGCTCTGCTGCTGATCTGTGTCTTGCAGCCATTTATGATCTGTAATTGAGAATTGATGCGGGTGATCCTGCCCCTCTACTCTGCGGTTGTGAGACCTCTCTTGGAGTACTGCATACATTTCTGGTGTTCTCAACATAAAAAGCACATGAAGCTGTTGCAGCAAGTCCAGAGGAGGGCCACGAGTATGATCAGGGGGCTGGAGCACCTCCCATCTGAAGACAGGCTGAGGAAGCTGCTGCTCTTCAGCCTGGAGAAGAGAAAGCTGCGTGGAGGCCTCCTAGCAGCTTCCAGTGTCCGAAGGGGGGCTATAAGGATGCTGGGGAGGGACTCTTCATTATGGACTGTAGTGACAGGACAAGGGGTAACGGGTTAAAACTTAAACAGGGGATAAATGTAAGGTTAGATATAAGGAAGAAGTTCTTTACTGTAAGGGTGGTGAGGCATGGGAATGGGTTGCCCAAGGAAGTTGTGAATTCTTCATCCCTGGCAGTGTTCTAGGCCAGTTGGGACTGGACTAAGTATTCTGATTCTATGATTCTATGAACAGGGCCTGCAGCGGTTTAGGTTTTATGCCACGTTGGCTGCGAGCTTGCAAACAACCTTCCCACTCCCAGCTGCTCTGATCTCTTCCCAAGCTACTTCTCATTAGGCCTCTGTTCTAAGTTTTTGTTTTGAAATGGAATTTGCTGTCTGTGTTGTGTGGTATGTCAGTGCCTCAGTGCTGGTGTGATTTCCATGTCAGGAGTCTCTAGAAGCCTTTATGATAGCGGCATGTAGAAAGCAGTAGTTTCACTTCCACAGATGGATCACATGGAGGTTTTTCCTTCAGGGTGTTGCAAAGTTTAGAAATGATAACAATTGCGTATGCACACGTGGGATGAAAGGCTGTCTTTCAGGGAAATATGTAAAGGCTCATGAAAGTGAGCTATACAAGGAAGCACATTTCAAAAGACTTTGGTTTCAAGCTGCTTGGAAAAGAGATGGGCAGGAAAGAGAGAGAAGAAAAACCAGTCAAGACACTTTGCTTTCAGATATCCCCAATGCTTTTTTATTGCTCCATAGTTGTAGGAGAGAAGTCAGCTGGGACTGCAGGACCATGGGGTTCCTAGGGAACATGCAGTGCCTTTAGGAAGCTGGCTTCGTCTCCCCGGAGGTACTGGTGTCCTGACTGACCCCTTCCACATTGATCCTGCAGACCACCTGACCTTAACGCTCATCTTTGAAACACCTAGTTGTAAAGGGATGACTTCTTCTCTGGACAAAGTCTTTTCCAATCAACTTATTTCTATGATTCTGTGGCTTATGGTTCCCATGTTTCCTGCAGAAAAACAACATCACCTGCTCCTCACTCTGGCTGGCTGATCAAAGATCAACCAGTGATCTTTGTAGTGGGATAAGATCAGAATAGAAGACACTTGCTCTCTTCTTAAAGGTCTTAGGGCTGTTTTGTCTGTGTCGTTTCAGTTCTTTGAGACTCAGGAGTGCGAGCGGATCAACTATTTCCGCAATGCCCTCTGGCTTCATGTCAACCAGCTCTCCCAGGACTGCGTCCAGACTGATGAAGTACGTCAAAGGAAAATCTTCATCTTCATTTTGAGAAAACACAACCCCATTTGCTTTTCTGTGCTGTCTGAGTTGGGTTGTGGCCTTTAATCAGTCACCAGACACCAGCACGAGTGTGCAGGCAGGTTTTAGCCAGAGCTCTCGCAGATGAGGTTTCCTCGGGGATTCCCATGTTTTTTGAGAGTTGTGAGGCCCTGGCATAGGGTGCCCAGAGGAGCTGTGTCTGCCCTATCTCTGGCAGTGTGCAAACCCATGTTGGATGGGGCTTGGAGCAACTTGCTCTAGTGGAAGGTGTCCCTGCCCATGTCAGGGGCTTGGAACTGGATAAGCTTTAAATGTCTCTTCCAACTCAAACCAGTCTGGGATTCTATGATTCCCTTACCACTGGAGCTTGTGTCCGAGTCCTGGGTGAGTACTGGGCTTTCATCCATGTGTGAAAAACACTTGGAAAAACCCTCCTGTTTTTTGACCTCAGGTACAAAATTGCTTTTGATTTCCCTTTCATAGAAATATGAGGAAATCCGCAAGAGTTTAGAACTGTGCAGCATTGAAAAGGACATTGTTTTTTTCGTAAATTCACGCAAAACTGGAAGTTTGGCACCAGGTAAGTGCTCAGTTCAGTCTCACAGGTTAGTGCTGTCTTCCTTATACTTCTCTTGGTGTTGCTTCCCTGATAAGCATCAGTTTGGATGCAAGAAACATTGATCTTGCAATATCCCTCCTTTCATTTCCTGGCATGCAACACTGATCTCTGCCCCTCTTGAGGAGCTCCGGAAGATAATTCCCTCTTGTAACTTTAAATTCATTGATCAGACATTTTTACAGAGGGGACTTAGCAACTGAATGCTGGTACAACAAAAAATTAATGGATTTAAAAGGTCTGGACTTTACTATTGTTAACTTTTTTAGCTCCTGTTGTTTATGAAAACTACTACAATACTCAGAGAAATCCAGCTCCTGTAAGAAGTCCACTTCCCATGCCCATATCAAGGTAAGGAACATAACACAATTGTGTCGTGGTTTAAGCCCAGCTGGTAACTCAGAACATGCAGCTGCTTGCTCACTCCCCTGCTTCTTACTCCCCCCACTCCAGGAGGAATGGGGAGGAGAATCAAAAGAATGTAACTCCCATAGGGTGAGACAAGAACAGTCTAGTAACTAAGGTATAACACAAACCACTGCTGCTATTATCAGTAATAATAATAATAATAAGGGAAATAATAAAGGAATATAACAGCTCACCACCCCCTGACCAATACCCAGCCTGACCTGAGAAGCAATCTAACGCTTCTGTGTAACTCCCCCCAGTTTATATACGGGGCACGAAGTGCTGTGGTATGGAATACCCCTTTGACTAGTTTGAGTCAGCTGACCTGTCTCTGCCTCCTTCTGGTTTCCCCTCCTCCCTGACAGAGCATGACACTCAGAAAGCCCTTGGTCAGAGTAAACATTACTTAGCAACAACTGAAAACATCGGTGTTATCAGCGTTGTTCTCAGGCTGAAAGTCAAAAACACAGCACTGCACCTGTTACTAAGAAGGATAAAAATGACTGTTACTGCTGAACCCAGGACAGTATCCACCCCTTATTCCATACCATTCATGTCATGCCCTGATCCCATATTTTTTCAATATACTATCGCTTTTGTCTCATATATATAGATATACACACCCACAGAGAATGAGAGAGAGAGAGATCATTCCTTAGTCCACAGACCAGTCCCTATAAAGCTGCTGAGTTCATCTGCTCCATGATCTCAGGCTTCATGTCAGAGCAGGAGAGATGGTATACAGTGTTGGATCCAAGGATGATACCAAGGAACTTGTCTGGTTTCGTCGAAGTTCATTCTTTGTTGAGATGATAATCAGCTGGAAGTCAGGGCCAGTCGCTGGTGATCTGAAGACATCCAGCTGGTGGGCTATAGAAGTGCTACATAGCAGGCAATAGCATTCAATTGAGTTCATTGGCTGTTTCCCCCTAAAATCAAATCCCCTTGAGGTACACATTGGACGTCCCCATCTTCCTGCATTACCCACCAAGTGTATCCAGGTCCCTGAGCAAAAGCAATCTCACGAGTGGGTTTGCCTTTACCTGAAGTAGGAATAACCCATACTGTCTTCCCCAGCAAATTCTTTATGTACACCACAGGAACTTCAGCCCCCTCTGCAGTATGTAAAAACTATGATTGGGCTGTGTCAGCCCTGTTGGCAGATCCTCTGGTGTTGACCAACCAAGTGGCCTTTGGTAAATGTGTATCCCAATGTTTGAAAGTCCCACCACCCATTGCTCTCAGTGTAGTTTTTATCAGCCCATTGTACCATTCAATTTTCCCAGAGGTTGGTGCATGGTAGGGGATGTGATATACCCACTCAGTGCCACGCTCTTTGGCCCATGTGTCTATAAGGTTGCTCTGGAAATGAGTCCCATTGTCTGACTCAATACTCTCTGATGTGCCATGTTTCTCAAGGCCCAGGATAGTGTCACAGGCAGTGACATGGGGCACAGTGTATGTTTCCAGCCATCTGGTGGTTGCTTCCACCATGCTAAGCACATGGCGCTTACCCTGGTGGGTTGGTGGGAGTGTGAGATAATCAATCTGCCAGGCCTCCCCATATCTGTACTTCAGCTATTGTCCTCCATACCGGAGAGACTTTAACTGCTTGGCTTGCTTAATTGCAGCACGTTTTACATTCATGAATAACCTGAGCAACAGTGTCCATTGTTAAGTCCACCCCTCAATCACAAGCCCATCTATATGTTGCATCTCTGCCTTGATGGTCTGTGGTGTCATGGGCCCACTGGGCTAAAAATAATTCACCCTTTTGTTGCCAATCTATGTCCATCTGAGCCACTTCAATCTTAGCAGCTTTGTCCAGTTGTTGGTTGTTCTGGTGTTCCTCAGTGGCCCGACTCTTGGGTACATGAGCATCTACATGGCATAACTTCACCACCAGGTTCTGCACCCAGGCAGTGGTATCTTGCCACAGTGCAGCAGCCCAAATGGGTTTACCTCTGCATTGCCAGTTGCTCTGCTTCCATTGCTGCCCCACAGGGTATTTGCCACCATCCATGAGTCAGTATAAAGTACTGGTCGTTTCCTCATTCAGCAATGTCCAAGGCCAGCTGGATAGCTTTCAGCTCAGCAAACTGATGCGATTCACCCTGTCCTTCAGCAGTTTCTGCAACCTATTGTAGGGGACTCCATACAGCTGCCTTCCAACTCCAATGCTTCCAAAGCACTGGAGGAGCCCACTGGGCTAGATACTTTCCCATACTCTCCCACACACCCTGCCACTCACGACTGTCCAGCCTCTTGCTGGACCTCCTGTATCATAGTCTAACTCTAGACAACATCCGAACCTAACCCTGCCTGATTTTCGAGATCAGATAAAATAGGGCATTCTCAGGGTGGGCAAAACACATGCTACATGTGTGCCAACACGATGATCCCCAGCACAAGCAGCAGACAGGTCTCAAGAGTACCTAAAGGCCATTCAAAACCTTCAGAACTCTCAAATGATGCTGTGAACAGTCTGGTGGGGGGCTGAGAACATAAGGGAATGTCTCCTTCATGGGTTGACCACCCAAGGAGGGGAAAAAAAGTGTGTAATTGCTAAACACTTCTATTACATACCTCCCAAAGTATAGAGGTGACGACCACACTGGGAATGCAAGCCAGATCAGTTTCATGATCAATGAGTCTACTGTCATTACAAGTCATTATCATAAAGTGCAGAGAAACAAGAACCTTAGCACAAGCCCCCCAGCTGGTAAACACTAAAATGGCAAATACCAGCTGTTAGTGAGGTACAACATGCTGAAACTCTGAGATTAAGAGCAACAATTTTGAAAGCCAATAAATCAGCACTGTAACGAGTGACTATTAATCTGAAACAATGAAGGCTAATCACAAATATGTTTAGGCACACTCTAGTCAGATCTGATATCTCAACCCTTCATGCACCATGTTGGGTGCCACAAAGAACTGCTGTAGTTTAAGTCCAGCCAGTAACTCAGAACCACGCAGCTGCTTTCTCACTTCCCCCATTTCTTCCTCCCTGACTGACATCAAGCCCGACCTGAGCAGCGATCTGGGCCTTCCAGGTAACTCCCCCCAGTTTATATACTGGGTGTAATGTGCTGTGGTATGAAATACCCCTTTGGCTACTTTGAGTCAGGTGTTCTGTCTCTGCTTCTTTCTGGCGTCCCCTCCTCCCTGGCAAAGCATGGCATTCAGTAAGTCCTTGTTTGGAGTAAACATTACTTAGCAACAACTAAAATCATTGGTGTTATCAGCGTTGTTCCCTGGCTGAAAGTCAAAACCACAGCACTGCACCAGCTATTAAGAAGGACAAAAATGCTACTGCTGAACCCAGGACAAATTGCAATTGGTATCGCAAATTATACTTCTCCAGAAAATAAAAGAGAACATTTTGTTGCTTTCAGTCTATAGAGGCAGTTGCTTTCTCTTGCAACTATGGTTACTATGGTTTCATCTATGACAGTTGCAACTATGCTTTCAGTTGCTTGAAGGCCTGAATTGGGGAATATTAGAGGAAAATATTTCCCATGCTATCAGTTCACACAGCAGGAGTTATGCCAATGTGCTGCTTAATATAAGCTGTTTAAGAATCCCCTCCAGCCCAATCAAAGGGTTTTGCTCCCCATTTGGGGATCACTTCTCTCTTCTCATGATTGGGAATTTTATTCTGCAAGGGCTTTTGGTAAGGGTCTGCCCGTTTTTATCCTGTACTCAAGCTGTTCCAGAAGCCCTTTGCATGGAGGTGAAGGACTGCAGTGTTCAGACAGCTGAAAAGCAAAGCAGCCTGGGGAATATTGAATTTCACGTCTTGTTCTCTCTGGGAACTATCTGATCTCCCTTGTAGAAGAGTTCCATTTTTGGTGACAGAATGAAACCTGCTGGTCTTCCCTGTATGGTTCTCCATGTGTTCTGTTTATCTCAGGAGATTGGCTCAGTTAAAAGCCTATGTAAGTAGAGGAAGGCCATGGTGAAGGATGCTTCTGCCCAAGGTGAAGGTGAGGAGTCAGCGCCAAAGAGTCGTGCTAAAGATGAGTGTGTCACTTTGGCTGTCACATTTGGAGAAGAGTCATGTCTAATTATGGCTTCATGATGTCTCAGTCTGGGAAAAGGCATGTAAAAAGGCATGCCCTGAGGCTCATTTGTGAATGTGTCCCCAGCTTAGTGCTTTTTGTCACTTCTTCCTCTCCCCCACCATATCAGCTTTAATTCCCATGTCTGTCAAGCCGACTGTTGGTGGTGAGCCCACCATGACATGCCTTGGTATCAGGTTTCCCATAAAGCCCAGGCTGGCCAAACCTCTTGCTCTCCAACCAGCTCTGAGAGGGCAGTTGGAGAGCACAGAGACAGGGCACTGGGAGCCCCAGAGCCACATAGATCCTCAGTTCTGTGTTTTCTTCTGTGCAGGAGAGCACCTCTACCCACCCCGGCCAGCACGTCAGGTGAGTTACTTGCTTTATGGGGTTTCTGGCTCCACAGAAGGACTCTGCTTTTGCTCTTTCCCATCAGATCATGAGCTTTAGCTGTCTAAAGGCAATGGTTTAGGTGAAGCTCCTGCTCTAAGTCCAGTCTCTACTGAAAGATACTGGGAAGTTGCACTCTGACTTTGCAGACAAGGTTTCACTAAGGAGAAGCTCTGATCAAAGCCCTGTATGTAGGCATTTCTGATGCTGAAAGATGTCCAAGCTTAGGATCCCACCAGTCTCTGCAGCTTGAGCCTTCCCCTGATTCAACACCATGAGCTATATAATTCCCAGAGGCACTTTAGTGATAGAACTTTGTAAAATGCTTTAGTTGATGAACAAATCAAGACATCTCTTCGAGCCTCATCCACCATTGCCTCCCATCCCATTAACATGGGTGGCCAGTGATTCTGTCCTGTGCAGAGTCTTGCAATGAGCACTTCTCATAAGCAGACCTAATTTTTTTGTGCTCTGTGTTTCAGGTGAGCTGGATTATGCCACAGTTGATGGCTACAGTTTGATTCATCACTAACAGCCACAGTAAGTACTCAAACTTGATGAAGATAGGATTTAATATGAAAATTAGCTACATAGAGAAGGGTCAATGGAGAAAGAAAGGCCACAAGTTAAGGGATGACAATTTGAGGTGACCAGCTTGGAGTTCTGATCATGTCAGCCCTCCTAACTTTTGTCTGAGCTGAAGCTGTGGCTTAGATGCTGTTGATCATGTTTGTAGGTTTTCCATGCAGAAGACACTGTTGGTCTGGCTAGTGTGATGATGTTTCCAGTTACTCCCAGCCACACAGAGCTGAAGTGCTTCTCCGTTTCAGCAAAGTATTTGAGGACTCCGATAGTTATTTGCACATTCAGAAAGCACCTAGTACAAATCTGTGCCTTTGATCAGCAAACTGCTTGGACAGATATATCCCATCTTCACACTCAGGGGAAGAAAAGGAATCTAAGCAATGGACTCAGATGCAGGGGTGACCTGTGTCAGAAGACATTTTTGATTTGAAGTTCTAAAGTGCAGCCATCTGGAAGAGGCTGGAGATAACCAAGAAGTCAGACATGCTGAGGGGAGTGCTGCACAATGCTTTCGGAATACTGACTTATGTTTAGGGCATATATATCCCACTCAGATCTCAGATTAAGCTTTTCCCTGTTTCTAAAGTCCTTCATTAATGGTGATTATGCTTGCAATTTAGGTTTACTTTTGGCTATGTCTTTCAGGGAGCTCACTTAGAGGAGCACCAACAGTAAGCTGTGTGTCTACTTAGCTGTAGATGTGCTCCAGGTTTAAGTGCTGATACAGGAAGCCGATTTGCATTTTGCCTGGTACAGCAGTGCACAACCCAGCTACCCAATGAGAGGCTGTGCTGCCACAAACCTGCACCCTGCAGTGTTGCTGAGGATCTGGAGAAGTTGGGCAGCTCTCCAACCACCTCTCTAATGAGGGGCTTGCAAATTTTCAGGTTCATGATATAGCTTGTGCCTGGTAGGCTCTTCAGACCCTCATTTGATTGAGATCTGGTAGAGAAGTCCCTTGGACTTGTGACTATGTACCACTGGAAATGAACTTATTTATTAATGTTGGGCTGGAGCCCTGAAACTCATGTTCTGACCATATCTCCTCAAAGTTCCTGCTTTTTTTTTGTTACCATATATAAGATAACGGCTTTGATTCAGAAGCTCATGTGCCGCAGGGATGCTAGTCTCTCTGATATCCCCATGTGCAGCATTGCTTAACAGCTCCTCACTGCCTTATGACACAGGGATGCAGAATAAGGGGAACTAGCACACAGTTAAGCTGTTTAAAACCGGTGCCAGGTGGCTAACTGGAGCAACAAGAGCTGCTGATGTACAATGTTCTTCAAGTTGACTCTGCGTGACTTCAGCGCATGTCTAAGCCAAACAGTTCCTGGAGCTTTTACTGCATTTCCTTGTGCAGAGATGACAGTGAGCTTAAACATCTCTCCTGCTGCATTACAATGGACTGCACAAAGTGCACATGCCAAGGAATAGATTGTCCAGTTTCATTTCAGAAAGACCAAGTGTACAAATATTCTGCTGAAGGACGCTGCTGTAAGCTTAGTTCTTAAATACATATTTTAAGAGAAAGTTTTGAGGCTTGTATGCTGGCTATCTTTTTTCAAAAGGAAGTCATACTCACTTTTTGTCTGGGCTAGGGCTGGGATACCTTCAAAGCACCCTTGGATGTTCAGGTTCCTTCTCCTGGGAGGAAGCCTACAAGAGCATATCCTTCCTACTTGCTCAATACCACATCAGCTCTGGGACAGAACACACCAAGACATTACCCTCCCCCTGGGCCCCTATATTGAGGCTGAGTTTCCTCACAAGTATCTGTAGAGGAGTTTGTCTTCCTCTCAGACATCCATAGAAGTGCCTGGCCTCCCAACAGACCCTGATAACCAGCTGCACAGCTTCTGCCTTTCTCCCTGTGGACAGAGAGTCCACAGCTGCTTTAATCAGAGTAAGAAGAGCGATACAGATAGCATGTAAACATTATGTCCCTTCAGATGCTGGGCACCCTGCCTTCAGGCAGAGTTAAAGCTCTCCCTTTTTGGTACAATGAAATAATACATAAATCATCACAAGAAAACAGCATCATTCATGAAGAAAGTTCACACGAGAACATCTTGCTGCATTTCCAGATACAGGCAGGGCCAGGCAGCTGGTGTAAGGGTCAGTATCAGGAAGGAGCTGCTCATAAACCCCTTGTTACCATGAGATGGCCAAGCTCAACCTGCAGCCACAGATCTTGTACAGCGCAGACCAGCCCTGTGCCTGCTCAGGAGAACACCAGCTCCATAATGTGCAATGGGTTCTTGGTCAGGAGCATCTCTGCCTTGACCCATGCACAATTTACCTTTCCCACAGGTATTATAAATGACAGAGGATATGAATAACAAAGGGTCTTCTCAAGCACAAAGTACAAGATCTAATAGAGTGGTTATTACCTGTTCAAGATAATGAGGTCCTTGACTACCATGTCTTTTGCAGGGTGGGACTGAGCTCTGCAGGGGCTCATCCAGTGGGGACTGGTTGAAATCCCTTCTGCTCCAGTGGGGCTTGGTCTCAGCTCCACTGGTGGCTCCTTGGGACAGCTGAGCACCTGGATAG
This sequence comes from Psilopsiagon aurifrons, assembly GCA_025447955.1. NCBI lineage: Eukaryota > Metazoa > Chordata > Aves > Psittaciformes > Psittacidae > Psilopsiagon > Psilopsiagon aurifrons. The sequence continues at coordinate 24,542 of JAOEHY010017622.1, forward strand.
GGATCAGAAGGGTCAGTGACACCTGGTCCCCCAGGCTGAGCATGGAGCCCCACTGTGGCTGGAGATATCTCAGGCACTGCAGGCCAGGCTGCCTCACTCCAGTGGCACTTCCAGGTCCTGCTACCGCACATGCAGAAAGAACAGACCTCACACTCCCCATCCTCAGCAGTAGGGGCTTGGTTTCTTACCTCATACTCCCTTTAGCAGCAGCTTGACCTCCCCACAGACCCTTATAGAGATACCTGGCCTTCTCCCAGACTCCTACGGAGGAAAATCACACCCACTCCCTCCGGGTCCTTATGGGAGAGCCTGGTCCCTACACAGGTGTGTATAGGGGAATCTGGCCTCCTCCTAGGCAACTATATATGAGCCTCACCTTCCTGCCAGTCCTTATAGGGGCAGCCTGGCCACTCACTTATAGAGAAGTTTGGTTTCTTCCCTGGCTCCTGGAAATGATCCTGGCCTCCCACCCAGTCCTCAGTAGGGAAACCTACTTTCCTCCAGGCTCCTATGGAGGAGTTTGGCCTTGTCCCCACAGGCACTTACAGAACTGCCCGTCCTCATCCCAGACTCGTAGAGGGGCGGAGCCTGGCCTCTCCACAGGATCCTACGGAGAAGTCCAGCGTCCCCGGCGACCCCTATTGAGTGCTTTGTCCTTCCCATACAGGCCTACAGATGAGCCAATCCGAAGCCCGCTCCGCCCCTGACCGAACATAACATCCCATCCCATCCCCCGTCCTAATCTCCGTCCCATCCCCCGTCCCATTCCCCGCCCCATTCCTTACCCCATATCCCATGCCATCCCCCATCCCATCCCCCAT